>JBBMKC010215450.1:0-12654 GCA_037834085.1 Bipalium vagum | reverse complement strand
CTTTGATTGCTTCGGTTGGATTGACGTTTTTGAAGGGTTTGGTTGAATTGGTTGGTCAGAAGGTGGGAGTCTCCACAATCCCATCACCCCCAATAAAAGTATCTTCGAAATCTAATGAGTTTCATATTATGGTTCAAAATAATTTCTGAAAAAACGGTTGTTGGACTTGTTTTCGTGCAGTCCATTTTACTTAATCATTAATATACAATCAACAATATTTTGGAACATTGAATACTATTCAATAGTCAGTGTATCAAATTTAAACCTGGCTCCAACTCTTAGGTGGTGCAAAATAAAAAGAATCAGTAAAGCAATAACATATTTATATCACAATAACTCACAAAATCCTAATAATAACAATTACACAAAACCGAAAAACTCAACGAAGGATCATAATAATATCTAGATTGTCTCAAATGTCTTGGGTAATATCGATCAATTTTATATACAATACGTTCCATAAAAAGTTAAAATTTTCAATAATTTTTTATTTAAACTGCTATAAAATTAACAATTTCAAAGATAATCAGAAACGGTTTTTTGAATGTTGTAGAACATTAGTAACTAAAGCCAGTACAGAAATTTAAAATTTAATTTCATGTAGAATAGTGTTGGGATACAACTTTTAAGTAAAGGTGTTTGTTTTTTATTTAGTTGTCAGTAGGGAAAACCATATTACGTTAGGTATTTATTAAAGGTTACTTAAGCTTTTAGATGAAATAAAATTGAAATACGTTTAATAATGTAAAAAATTCGTCCAAATTTCAAATTATTTTGTTTGAAAATTGCAAATTCAAAAATTTGACATTTTTTAATTTTTATAATACTGAAGTAAGATATTTTTTAAATTCACAATATCTTTATCTTATGGTTAAGAGACACACAGTAATGACTTCCACATGTGGCTATCAATTATCAAATGAAAACCGTCCCAAGATATGCACATTTTGCGAATCAGGGTTTTAATATTGACAAATAAGTAGGATAAAAAAATATCAGTTATCTGTTTCCCATATAGCTGTTCGAAAGATTATTTTTAAAAGAATGTCCAACTGGGACTGTAGGCAAAACAAAGGGTACTGGTATGCCATTGAAAACGACGCCAAGGGATATCAGATGTTTAAAAATTTTGGCTTTGAAAATCGAAAAATATCAAGACGTTTCCTTTCTTAAGAGTTTGAAAAGGTTACAGGTGTCAACATAAACAAAGGACAATTTCTTGTCGATAGTTCGCTGGTGGGGAGCTTAAACATAATCCCAAATACAACATAATTGAATTTACTTCAAATTTTTCTTCAAAAATATGTTGGGAGCTCTGGAGCAAATATCGATAAATAATCTTTTCAGTTAAATCTTCTTTCAATTGAATCATAACAATTTTGATTTCAAAACTGTTTATTTAATATTCAAAAAAACAAATTTAGTCTAAATTTCTCTATAATAAATAATCTCCGATACCTTCTGTTCTTCGTAATACTAATCTTTAATCTTCAAAATAAGCAATAATTTTCTTTGTACACTTTTTGAGAATATTATGGAGAAATCCTTCTCCCTTTTATTTTTTTCTGATGTTGATCTTGATTTAAAGATTATTCTTGAAATAATTTCAAAATCCTAAAATCTTCTTCAAGACCCCTAAAATTTCTTAAAATTTTCACTTTTCCTTTTATCTTTCTTTTATAATTACTATTATTTTACTACAATTTTAAAAAAACTTCTTATAAAAAAAAATTACTTTCTAAGGACTGTTCTCGTATTTTAAGAAATTTTAAAATAAAATATTTTGTACTTTTCCTTATTTTTTTTTATTACTTTTTTATAGTTAATTAACTTTTTAATTATTATTCTCATTATGTCATGGATCATTTTCATGGCTCTACTGGGTTCTTAGGTAAACCTAACAACACTTTGCCTTTCAAAATGAGAATCTTTTCTGTCTCCTTGCATATTTTGATTCCACACCTGATTTTTTATTCATCATTTCCAGATTCATGCGTTTCTGACATTGTGGTCAAATTCTGGCAATTTCGAATATATTTCTTTCGAATAAAAATTCGATGCATTCTTCTTCATTAGAACTATTGTTTAGATTTTGCAAAACTCCATTTTGCAGAATTTCTAATAATTAATCAAGTACTTAATTTCATATAATTAGGAATATTTTATAATAATTTTGCTCGAGACTCCTCACTGCTATTATTATTACCATTACTAATTCCCATAATCATTATCATTAATTCCAAAACCCAACAATACTCCCGATTTACAATGATTCGGTCCTCCGAATCTTCAATAATTAACGAATTTGTAACAAAATCACGATCTTTGTTATTAATTGCTTTGATCATATCAATCCCGCTTCTGCCTCGATGTTCCAGAACATTGCTTCTCGGCTCTGGCTTGTTCTGGTTCCAAAATCCATCACTCTCTGTTATTTACTAACGGTTTTTTTTGTTAGCAGCTCCAAACTCAAGAGCCTGCCCAGCTTTCTTCTTGTAGCTATTCTTCACTCTCTTCTGCAACACTTCCTATGTGGTAACATAACGCTCCTGCTTCCATGATTAATGCTGCTCCACAGTCTCCTGTGACCATAACCCAATCATCATCTCCCAACTGCTTCTCTTTCTAACTTTCGTTTTCTCCAAATAACCGATAACTTGTTTGTGCACTCTTCGGTTCTCTTCAACTGCAGGTTTACCACTGCACACTTATAACTATAAATGACTTACCCCATCAATCTTGCAAAGACGTCTTGGTAACAACATGGCGCTACTAGCTCTGAGTTCCTGATTATCATAGTGAACCTCGTTTTCAACAACTCCCGATTTAACTTGCACTCATTACATTTCTCTCATTGACTGCTGCAAAACATGGTATACGAAATCCAATTTTGTATTTGTGTAATCCGCCAGCTTCACATCCGTTTTGCTCAACTTTTTCGCCACAGTCATGCTGTGATAACTCACGAATATTCCCTTGTGGTTCGTCGTGTACACTTCTGTGTTACACTTCAATATTCGCTCCCTTTTCACGAATTGAATACCTTCGTTTATATCCTTGCTCACCAACACAATGGGTGTCTTCTCTTTTTCCACATATTCCATTACAAGTATCGTCTTTCCCACTCTTCTCGATCTGCTCATGCTCGCATTTTCCTTTTCACCCTCCAACTGTACAAACACTGCCTTCTTTAAGAAAACCATGTCACAATCGGTAATTGGCACTCTACACCAATAACGATTCTCCGGTACTGCATGTCGTGTGCTTTAAATTACAAAATGGATGCCAGAGCATCTTTCCAGTAATCGCATCGAATACTCCCTCGAACCCCCGTGACTGCACCATATAATCCGAATAAGTGACCACCCAGGCTACTCTTTCGCCTTTTCTATATTTATCTCTGCCGGTGCATGTGCCATCTGGTTCTATGCTTCCTCCTTCGGTAATGGATTTTCGAGTTCTTATACCAACTTTTGCATCGATTGCCAGCCCTGCTACGATCTGTAACTTCTCCGTTACAAAGGCTGATTCGCAGTTTTTGGAATTGACAACCATTGGAACTGGTATCAATGTTACTTCCAAGAAAGCCGTTGTACTATGGACTCCACAAAAGTACTCGAACGTTTCCTTCTTAACGATACACTCCTACACGTTTGCCTTTCTCAATTCCGTTTCCTGATAAATATGATACTCTTTTTTTTTATTATTAAAGTTTTTTTAATGAAAATGTATTGTTGGTTTTAGAGATTAATTTTGAGTAAGAATAATTTAATAGGTCCAAAAAGTCAAAAATTTTTATTAATAAAGTCAAAATTCTGGTTGCCTTGCTTATCTTGCTTAATAAAAGCATTACAAATTTTACAATTGAGAATGATAAACAAATTCCTCATTATAAATCTTTACATATGACATGTTTAATTCTTTGTTACTCTATAGTTTTCGGAATTATATAGAATTTTAAAAAACTGTATAAAACTTTTTTATTAAAACAAATTTTAATACCATAAAATGGCATTAACTTGCTCTAGTTATCATTGTAATTTGTGTGTATCATTGTGATATAAATACAAATTATTCCTTTGTTGATTGTTGTTATTTTGCACTACCTATAAGGTTAAAGTTGATATACTAAATATTGAACATATTTATTAAATTTTCAATCTCAAATTAATTGTGTTTTTAAATAAATATTTGATCAGATTGATTTTTCGACTAGTATTTTTTAATTGTAGAGAACTTAAATCTGAATTCATTATGCCCAAGAAGTTGAACTTGAATTGTTAAAAAGCTTTTATAAATAAATACGAATAAAGTTTAAAAACTTTCCATAGGATAACCCACTGCCTATATTTTATAAGAAATTGCATTCTCAAAAATGAATTCAATCAAATTCTAAATTTATCTAGAAAATTATTATGCATGTCCGGAGGTACATACTCTTTCGAGTAGTTTTTTACAAGCTTGAAAAACATTAAAACTGCAGAAAGAAATAGATTGACTGACATACATTTAGCAAACATTAGAATTAAGAATTCATCTTTCCATGCAAATATTGACAAAATA
The DNA here is from genome assembly GCA_037834085.1 of Bipalium vagum. Classification (NCBI taxonomy): domain Eukaryota; kingdom Metazoa; phylum Platyhelminthes; order Tricladida; family Geoplanidae; genus Bipalium; species Bipalium vagum. Next base: position 8,091 of record JBBMKC010215450.1, on the reverse strand, counting down.
ATGGCTGGAAGACAAAGTCCTAAGCCTGATTGAATAAATACTGGTTAATTAAATTAAATGTTTTTTATGTATTTGCAATATTGTTATAATATAAATAAACTATATTCACATGATTTTGTTTTATGTAATTTTTCCATCAAATTTAAGGGGGTGGTATAAAAAAATGGACGTTTTTAAAGAATTCACACTCCGACAAGCGGTTTGCAATGCGACCCATTAAATCAAAATATAGGACATCCTTGGACTAAGCCATATGAAAATCTTTGTATTAAAATTAAACACAACCAAATTTAATTTATTGTACCACTAATGTATCTAGTGTAGAGTGATAATTTTTATCGTAACATCAATGACAATGAGCATGAACTAGGCACGAAATACATTTAAATACGTAAGCATAGGTTTTTTTGAAAAACTCTTTCATTATTTTAAAACAGGAATTTATCAAGAACATATTTATATGATATTGATTTACATAGATAAATGTAAATAGGAAAATCAACTAATAAGAAAACTAAGCACATTTATAGGGTCATAGTAATGAACGCACGCTTGAAAAAACTATTATTCGAGTTTAGGACTAATGTTCAACTTAATCTAAAACAATTTTTTACAGCGGTTCTAATATTGTTATTTTATGTGAATATGAAATAGAGGGAAGAAACAAATCCTCAAATATCTTTATTCCAACTAAATCGCCAATCTGGAAGAATTAATTGCCGCTTTAACCTAGATAAGATGCTTATAGTCATTAATTCTCTTCTAATGAATGATCAGATTCTTATTGAAGGGAACCATAACGGTATTGAGCTAGAATAGAAAATGCAATATTTTTATGCAATTATCTTTCAGCATTTCTTGATTCGATTTCTCTATAACAACCAATTAAACAACCATTCAATAAGCCCTATGCTATATACAGATTATTTCTCTCTTTATTCTACCAGCAATATGTAAATTTAGAACCCAGCCATATCACAATTGATGCAAAATTTAACATGTAAACAATATAATTATTTCTTGCTAAAAATAATACTTATAAATATGGAAATATCAATAAAATTTTAAATGTAAAATGGATTGATAACTGTCACAAAATAATCCATGCGTACACTTTTTGACGAATTCAGAAAAATAACATTTTTCGGATAACCAGAAACTGAAAAATCCAAAACATTTAAAAAACTGAAATTTCGTATTAAAAAGAAAAATATAATTTTAAAGGTTGTATAAATGTATAAAACTTAAGATAAAGCCAATTATTATTAATTAGATTAATATGAAACGAAGCTTATCAAGAATTTGAATTTTATTCGTACTTGACTTCAGAATTCAGACATCTTTTAAATGTTTCTTACTTTATTTTAAAGTTCTAAATATGTCAGACAATCTTATCAGATTAAGAAATATCCACCAAAGACAGTAATGCAAAGAAATCTAACTTAAAAATTGACTGTAATTGACAACTATCAATCGTCCTTATCTTTATAGCTTAAATATATGATCCGATAAATATGTCTTAGAAATAATTATTTTGGTCTCCCAAAAAAGTTGTGTTGTTTAGTTTCTGATTAGTTGCAAATAAAAATTGTCAATAATTAGAACGGCAGTCAATTTTCCAAATTTGAAAAAAGAAGAAATATTTATAAATCTACATAAAAATGTATTTATAATAATAAGAATGAAAGAAAGAAGATATTCAGCACCTGAATGAACAAGACACAATCAATAGGCCGTAATATGTACACAGTACAACAACAAAAATAATCGATACTTTTTCAAATATTTCGGTTCAATCTTATAATATGATCGAGTCTGTCGTTGGTGTAATTGTTAAACATTTCCTGATATAGACTCTCGAGGCTACGTGTGTACAATTGGCAGTTGAACAGTGGCGACGACATTCGGTTCTTCCAGACCTTAGTTCTGATAGATTCCAAATATTTCGAATCGTTACCCAATCGAACGGCAATATTGATGTAATCCTCCTCGGACTTGGCAATGAGTTCCGGACATCCCAAAGTGTTCAACTGACTAGCAGCTACGCGACTGGCAAGTGTTTCCGCTGGCAACGTCACCATGGGACAACCAGACCACAATACATCCATTCCAGTTGTGTGACCGTTGCACAGTGGAGTGTCCAGACAAACATCAGCTACCTGACCTCGCCGCACATGCTCCTCTTTCGGAGCCACGTCACTGAAAATCACTCTCAAATGGACGTCTTTCAAACCGAAATCCGAGAATGCTTTGTATACGTTTTTCTCTCCTGCCGCCGGAAATCTCAGCAACCACAGAACTGATTTGGGACAATTTTGCAAGATTTTCACCCACATTTTCAACGTGTCTGGACCGATTTTGTACAGTTGATTGAAATTGCAAAACACAACAGCATGATCCGGTAGATTGTAATGTTTTCGAGATGTGATTATGATTTGGTTGATAATCTTTTCACCTGAGAACTTCTTCACTGTGTCCGTAATGGCCATTCCATTTGCAACGGTCACACCATTTATTGTGGTAAATTCTCGTTTATTCATTATCTAAATAAATGGAAAATCAGTTCTTTGTGGTTTTGTGCAGAGTATAATTATTTTGCAAAGAAATAAAAACAGAAAGAAAAATATTTTTTCACTAATATAATTCCTTATTTTTAATTCCTGGATTAATTTATTATTGTTTTACGATTGGAATTCACTAACTATTATTATTGAACAGTTCTAAAGATAATTTAACTTTAGATTTAAATTTTTGATTTTTTTACAGAGATTCTTAAATCTGTAATTTAGGCTTATCATAAAAATGGAGTTTTAACATTTACATTAACCATACGATTTTCAATAAATAATTTTATAAATCAAAATACATACCATATTATTGATTTCTGTTATTCCATCTACCAACACAACAGGAACATTGTCCATCATAAAATCTTGAACCACCCCCAACCTGTAAATGCTATCTATATCTACTCCACAAGCAATGATGGAATTGAATCGTGTATTCCAACCAGCAACTTTGAGAATAACTTTATTAGAATGATGAGGAAACATTTGCTTGTGATCACCAATGAAATATGTGTAAAACATATAAGCCAATTTCTCAGAATAATGTTCCACATATTCCAGAGGCGAGGTCACACTGTCTGTAATAATGTAGTCCATATAATTGGCTCCACTGGAACCCGGATAACCCAACCACATAGATTGAATTGGAGCAGGCTTCAAAGCAAATATTTCATTGCGAGCACCTTTAGTATATCCGTTCATATTGATTAAAATATGAATTCTGTCTTGCGCTATCCGATCTGCAGCATCACCATTATTTGGTATTGCTGTTAAATCGATAAAATGTTCGGCTTCAAGTGCAATTTTCTGTCTGAAGGACGTTCCATCGTCAGAAGTAAGAGAGTAACAAAAAATTTCAAATCGAGATTTATCGTGCATTCCGGGAATACTTTGCATCAAATGACTGGTTGGATGGTTGCAAAAATCGGAACTGACATATCCGATGCGCAAACGTTCACCGTGGAATAACTGTTTCACAAATTTATATTTCGATTTGTGCAAAGGCGTCACTTTATCGATACACAATTTTGCGTGACTCTCAGCAATACCTTTCCGTTGCATGGGAGTCAATGGGTATAGCATAGTATGATGGGGATGAACAGAAGGAAAGCGCTTACATTCCAGCTGTTCATGAATAATGTTGACCAACTTTTCCATTCGAGCATCATAATCAGTCCAATCACAGACAATTTGCAGACAGTGAGTCAAATTACAAAATGCTTCCGGATAATTGGGTTTTATTTTCAGAGCCGTTGTGTAAGAAGCGATGGCTTCATTAATGTTACCCGTATCTTTATATACACTGGCCAAGTTCGAATGAGCATCGGCAAATGTCGGTTTGATTTGGATTGCACGTTGGTAACATTGCACAGCATTGGGAAGATCTTGGAGCTCTTTGAAAGTATTACCCATGTTTGAGTAAGCGTCAGCAAAATTTGGTGAGATCTTAATAGCTTCTCGATAGTGATTCAGAGCGCTTTGTAAATGACCTTGCAATTGGAGCATGCTTGCTAAATTCGAATGAGCCACTGCAAATTCTGGATATATTTCCAGAGCTTTCTTGTACAAATTCATTGCTTCCTCGTTCAGCCCCTGCTCTCTCTTTATATTGGCAAGATTGTTCAATGAATCTGCGTGGTTTGAATTTAATCGTAAAGCTGTGTTATAGCACTTTTCTGCTTCTAGTACGTTCCCTTTCTCTTTAAGAGCATTTGCTAAATTGCAATAAGCGTCCGGGAAGTTAGGTTGCAACTCTATGGCTTTACGGTAACTATCAATGGCCAAGTCATATAAACTTTGTTCATAATACACGCAAGCCAGGTTACCATGCAATATTGGATTATCAGAATCCAATGTTAACGCTTTTGTATAGGCAGCAACAGCCCTGTCAAAAATTTTCGCTTCTTTGAAAACATGTCCTAGATTGACATGAGCATCCAAAAAATTAGGATCCAGTGTAACTGCCTGCAAAGATAATGAAATATTTTACTTATTTCTTAATAGCATAATCAATTAATTTCGAATTACAATTTTCTAAATCAATGTTACACCCGAAACGGAAATTTTGTATCAAATAATTGATATATTAATTTTCAGTTATACCAATTTACAAATTAAGAGAAAATAAACCAGTTTTATTACTCGTATTATACGAATAAACGTTTTCTCGATTTAACATTTGTTTCAAATAATTTAATTAAATTTATCGTTTTTCTTTAAAATCCATTTTTTTAAATATTTCTGTTTTCTATTTTGGAACAGCACAAATTACAGGAAAAATATTGATTTATAACTTTTTATGTTGATTGTTTTAGTTTATCTATCGATATTTATTAATATTTTACATCTAATATACATATTTTCTTATTGTAATACCTACTTATTAATTTTTGGTTATTCTGTGAAGTACTTATATTGTTGTTTTCGCTTTGTACTTTGATAACAAAAAAATGAATAAATCTCAATGAAATTATATTCGAACTTAATTCAAAGAGAAATGAATATTAAATTCGTTGAAACCATTAATTGAAATTTAAGATATATTCTTTCAATTATTAAAATAATATTAAATCTACAATATCTAAGATTAACAAAATGTCTCATGATACATAAGTTTAAAAATTTTAAAAAATGATTTTAAAAACATTAATTTCATTATTTATATAAAAATGAAATCTTTAAAAATCTTATTTGATAAAAAATATTTAAATATAAGATATATAATCAAAGTCATTTTCGGAACTGGTATTCAAATTCATACATGTATAACAAAATAAATTTTAATTTTAAAATCAATAATCCAATTATATTAAACGTGGTTACAATTAAATTAAAGTCCGAAAAACGTTAACAGTTTTATGCAACAAAATAAATTAGAGTACCTTTTCAAAATGATGGATTGCCAACCAAATGTCTCCTTGAGCATTGAAAATACAGCCAACATTGCTCCAAGCTACAGCGAATGCTGGAAAAGTTTCTATTGCTTTCAGATAACATGACTAAAGAAAATTAATAACAAAATATTAAATTACAATACACAAATAATGACAATCGCTGCATATCCCGCATTTACGTTGTCAGTGACAACTATGTTCCTCAGCTATTGCTTTTTATAGTCATTTAGCTCCGTGGCAAATGAAATTTATTCTTTATGACAGAATAAATTCCATTTGTTATCAAAATAGCAAGTTTTTTGTTATCCATAAATGACCATATCAAGCATTAACTATTTTTCTTTGTCGACATTGTCGTGTTTCGCGATCGCAGGTTAAATTAAACATAATTTACCGTTTTACCATTGTGTTAATATCTCGATCTCACCAAATTATAGCGATTTTCATAAGATTTCGTAGATTACTTGTAAACTGAAGACTTAATTCCAGTTTGTATTTTTTAATATAAAAGCTACGCAATTTGAAGCATTTACAACACAAAAGAAATTAAAAATATACGGAATACATTTTTAATTTCTTTTTTTTTCATTCTCTAATGGAATTTAAATTCAAATAGCGCATTGCGATGCTCAGTTAATCATTTTATTTCAACATACCTTTGCTTCTTCTAGTTTACCTAGAGCTTTAAATAAATTTCCTAGCTCACTTCTCACATGATACAACTCCTAAACACGAATAGATAGACATTCAAATCAATAAATTTATAAACGTACCGGATTGTGATTTAGAACTAGAATGTAAGTGCTAATAGCATTATCTAAATTGCCTGCGGCTACAAAAGCTGATGCCAAATTAATATAAGCATCAATAAAATTAGGTTTTAATTGTAATGCTTGTTTATAAAAACTAATTGCTTCAACTAGCTGTCCCTTTTCTTTAAAAACATTTCCCAAATTAGAATAGGCCTCTGCCATTTGAGGATTTTGTTTAATTGCAAGTTGACAAAAAAATGCAGACTTGTCTAATTTCTTTAACTGGAAGTAAACTGAACTTAAAAACAGTAAAATTGCACTGTTGTTTGGATCAAGCTTCCAAATTTCCAAACAATATTTTTCTGCTCTTTCAAAGTTACCTAACTGGTATTCACGATGAGCTATATTAAGAGCTTGAGAAATCATCCCTTTATGTAAAACTAAAATTTTAACTAATTAATATACAGTTTACCTGAATTTATTTGTCGATCATTCATATTTACAATAATACGAAACCATAAAATTTATTTATATGTTTAAAACAAAATCATTTCCTTTAAAATTTTGATATGGAAATTATAAATTTACAGTAAAATTTATTTCAATTAACTTTTTAAAAAATGAAATTTATTAATAAAATTACTTATATAATATTATGAAAGAATTTCAGCTTAAAATTAAATTTGAAATTGAAATCCAAAATATTTTTAAACTTTGTTATAAGAATTTTTTGAATGAACTATTGATCAGATGAGTTCCTATTTTTATTAGTTATTTATTATTCTGTTGCCTGACTACCCTACTTCATTTACCTTAAAGATTGTACGATTAGTATTTTTTCCAGATGGCATCCATAATTTTGAAAAGCATTAGAAGATTGTATTAAAAGTAATAAAAATATATAGTTAAATAAACAAAAGAGAACAGATTTCAGACTCAAATAAAATTATAAATCAAGATGAAAAGTAATTTATTCTTTGTTCAATATAATAATTTGATAAACAATCCTTGTAAAACCTCTGTTCACCCCATAAAAGAAATGTATGTCATGAAAAATCTCTTCGATATTTCTCGCCTTTAATAAAAAAATTCTATGAAAAGCCACCTCTTTCGAGGAAAATCTACAACAGTCACCATCTTCCTCTTGTTTCTTCTTTAGACATCATCTAATTTGGTTATTTCAGTTACTGGGATCCCGCAACAGAAGAATATGACCTTTCGTTGCCTTGTCATCTAATGCAATAGGTTCTTACAATATTTAAGTCAAGTGAAATTACATGTCATTAAAAGTAGCGTATCTTCAAACGAACAATAGTATTTATTTTACCCAAATTCATCTGTGAATTGATTCTTTTTAAAAGTCAAACTCCATTACTGTTGAAGCATCCCCAGACATATATGTGTGTGCCATGTTGCATAACTGGATGAGAAAATGTAAGTTTGCATCCTTCATATAAGGTTCTTCTAATCAATAATTTACTTGAGGATGAATATGATTGAAATATGTACTTTTCCGTAAATACAACAAGTTTCCACTTATCTGCATCTCAATTGCTATAGATTTGGCCCAGGCAACTCTTTTCATACGTTTATTTAATTTTAGAAATGACTTTTGAATTGCTGAATAGCTTCTCACACCGTACTTTTTGTGAATTTTTTGAACAGTACTGACAGAAACACATTTGGCAGAATTAGTGTTATATGTATAAGTTTTTTTATCTACGGATAATAAGCTGTGGAGACTACGACCAACGAAACCTGGTAAACATCCGGTTCAACCAAGGTCAAGTGGATCAACTCACCCGAACCCTGCGACAGAATCAAATCCCAAATTATCGTGAATTAAAAACTCTTTACTGTGAACTTTCTATAAACTAT
>JBBMKC010215439.1:0-12655 GCA_037834085.1 Bipalium vagum | reverse complement strand
AATAATAATAATAATAATAATAATAATAATAATAATAATAATAATAATAATAATAATAATAATAATAGTAATAATTATAATAATATGAATATGAATATGAATATGAATATGAATATGAATATGAACACTATAAGAATAATGTTTTTATCAGCGTATTCAAATGGAGCTGAATTTGTATATGAATGACATATCTTTTCAAGTCGTCCTTAATTAGAGATAAACAAACATTATTTGTGTTTTATGATTACGTTTTTTGAAAAGAAATCATTATTTAGAAGACATTTGAAATCTTAGACCTATTTATCCTGGAATATATTTCATGTCCAAAGTGAACAATATTCCAATATTTATTAAACCCTTTTACCAAGAGTCAATATTAAAGAGTTTAGTATAAGATAATTAAATGGAATTACAAAATCGAGACTTAAGTCAAAGACTTTAGTTCAAAGATTTGCGAATTGGATTTATTCTTTCTTTTAAAACTAGTCCGGAGAACTAGACCCTTGACAAAACTAGTACCAAATAGGATTAGTCGAGGGTTTTATTTATATTTTACTGCAAAGGAGATAGTTGGAACGTTTTTAGAGACCTAAATGAATTTATTTGAATCGAAAAAAAATATTGTATGCTTGTGGTCTTATCAATAAGATGCCCTATTGTTGAAAGAAATCAATACTCAAAATCTTTCAACGGTTTTTATAGAATTATATAAATAAAATGATCCATAACAACAGCAAGTGGACTATTCGAATCAATCAAAGCATGGACATGTTCAGCACAGATATTCCCTATCCCTATACTTGGATTAATTATATTTTTTTGTTTATTAGGTTCAGTTCAATATTTAGTTACATTTTATCACTGACAATGTCAAATTAATCTGGAAGAGATAAGCCAAACCTTCAAGTAAGTGATGATACAGAAAGTGGTGATAAATTCACAGTTCTATAACGTTTGTTGAATGGAGAGAAACTAAGAGATGGGAATAAAAAGTATAAAGGAAAAACAATTCTTCTGATAAAAAAATGATGAGAACAATTTTTTTGCGTTTATTATTAAATATGAAGACATGATAAAAAAAAATAATAATAATAAATGGTTTTGAAAATTTTAAGAGAAGAGAGACATTAAGGAAGATGATGTACCAAGACGGACCAAGAAAATCTCCGAGATATACAATAATTTATGGTAATAGAAGTAGGTTATAGAAAGCTCAAATTTCCTTAACAGGTATTTCCAAAAGACATCTTTCTAATTTAAGATTAAAATTCCATTTTGACAATATAATATTGGAAGGTCCTCATAAAAACTGAATATCAGAACAATTGGTCAAATTTCATACTCTTCCTCACTCTCACAAATCTTTTATTAAATTAGCTTTTTGATTTTGCGAAATATTTTAGTGTCCTGTGATGCCTCTCATACATAAATAATTTTATAACGTAAACTTATGAAATTGTAATTACACAATCAAAATCAAATTTTTTTAACTTGGACTTATTTTAGTTGAATTTCTGTTGAAAAGGTGGGAATTGCGATATTATTACTTGTTTAGTTTAAAAATTTGCAGACAGTAATTACAGTGTAGCTAAAGTGCACTGTTGGAAACCATGAAATGGTGAGATGATTGCATTACCTTGAGAAAAAAACAGTGGTCAGCTAAAGAATTTAAGGAAGAAAATCGTACTGTGAAACTCAAGAAACTGTTAAAAGAAGAATAACGACAAAAGTTCTCTTGCCGACATTTTAAACACAAAACTGGAAACAGTTTAAAATGAATTGAAATCGATTATGGATAAAAATGTTACTTATCTATGACAATTTGATCACACAGATTTATGGGTTTATTCTCTCCAGTTTTAAGATTGGCCTTAAAGTAAACCAATTTTTCTTAAATTAAAAAAACAGATTTTGAGGTTTTTTAGGTTCCCGTTATTTATTTATATTCATTTATAAACAAGAAACAGAACTTATAAACACCAATTATTCTAAAATAATAATAACAGATAATGATAATTATCATTGGTAACGATCTACTACCACCTGGTCACCAGTTTGTCGAAGCCACGATTCCAGAAATCTTTGGGCTTAGTCTCAGCTACTTTTTAAGGTCATCTTCATTTTGGAAAGTAAGATCCACCAGTTGTTGAACATCTAGCAGAAAAATATGGAGGATATGTAAAAACCTCCTTATTAAGTCTTCGGTCGCATGTGATAACTTCAGCTTTTCGACTGGGTTTTTTTCTATTTTATAGTTTCATTTAATCTTTTTTGAGATATATAGAGGTTCTTATCAATGATCTGGTTCCTTAGAAGAATTTCCCAACAAGAATACCACCAACACACACATCATAATCTTCTTCTAATAAGGGTCATGCTTAACTTTAGTTTTTGGGGTGCTTTGAGGTCATAACCATTCCTTCCTTTGCCTAATATTAGCATAGAAACACCATTTATCGTCTCCAGTACCCAATTCTGTTAAGGTTGTGAGATAATCAAGTTCCCAGTTTTTGGGAAAAATCCATTGATCGAAGATGATGGGAGATTTTCATTGCATTGGTATTTGTCTACTTAGCCATTTCTCTGCATGTTTGATGACTATCCTCAATCAATCCAGTTTATTTTGTCTTCATCGAACATGGGTGACCAACCGCTGCAGGGTGTCTTGAAGTTTGAAATTTTCTTTTTGGAATTTTTTATACCACTCTTTAACAGTGTTCCACTCAATTGCGTCTACACAATAAATGACACATATATCTTGAACTACTTTGAGAACTTTCTGGCCTTTATTAAAAGCAAATAAAGTGTATGAAATGCTGCCCTTTATCCACTAAGCATCATATTTCTAAAGTTTTAAATTTTTTAGAAATTAACGGACATTAAATTAGATTAGTGTAGTTTTGTAGAAGAGAAAAATAGGATTAAAAAAATACAAATAGCGATAAATTAAAATATTGCAGTTAAACAAAACAGAAATGAATAAAACCACGGAAATTTATCTTACAAAACAATAATTTTGAAATACCTGAAGATCAATAAGGACAAGTCTAACTAATTTCAATAACATGAATATGTTAAAATGCCAGACTACCTACCAGTTGACTGGACTCGTTCTCGATTGATGGATTTGTAGAATGCATGTCAAAATAGGAATCAGTGACCCAAGGGTTGTCAGTAAATATCTTATTATTGATGTGTTTTTTGTAATCCGTTGTCATCATGAGTGAATTTTTTTGATTATTCTTAAATATAATGGCTTAAATTCTTAATATTTAAAACAATCTACTCCATACATCTAAAAACGGTACAGAGGCGCAGTCAATATCAGTGTTGTCAATATGTTGACCTGTAGTTGAATAAAGACAGTTTACATAAACATGAAAGGGCATTTACTAATTTTATCATTGTAACATTCTGCCCTCTGAAACTGAGGAGAATATTTATCCGGTTGTGTTTCCGGTGGTGGCTCTGGAAATACAAGTGGTACTATACTTTGTCTGGGAAGAGTCATGTTTTGAAAGCTGGAATGATAGTGACATTAATGTTTAGAGTTTGGATAAGACTTTAACTTATTTGGATAGTCTGGAGAAATTCCATTGATTGGACCGATTGAAAAACGTCTTTCTGAACCTATTCTTGAATACGTTGAAGACGCCTTAATATCAGCTTATATTAATAATCTAAAGCAAGTAACTGACTTGATCGGCACCCATTATTATTGGTCTTCTGGTGATATTGTTTATGTTCTTTTCTGAGTTACATATCGAATCTATATCTGAATCTCTATCGGAGGAGAATTTATCAGTCATTATCATTGTATTTGGAGAGTGACTATAATAGTTTAAGGGCCACAGATCGTTCTGATTATTTCCACAGGATGCTAAGGAAGATTTGCCAACTGCATGAGTTGGATAATACATCATATTATTATTTGGTGTTAGGGATTGCTGATATTGAGATAGGGGGTTAATACGACTTCCATAGCAAATAGGGGTAGAAGTGGGATAATGAAACAGACAGGTTGGCTGAGACAAGTCGGTTGGTTTCATATGGACTAAAACAAAATAAAATTTAAATATAGAATAAAAATTCGAACCAATACTTTTATGTATTTTCATGTGTTTTTTCATATAGTACCATGTACACATTCCAAACATGACTGCGGCAACTACAAACAGGACCCCTGCCAGCGAACCAAGAATAAGAAAGATTATTCTATTTCTCGAATCGTATACCTCTGAGAGGTTATTTAGTTGTGTCTTATCCTGGGCATTCGACCCTGATATCTGCAAAGGGAATGTAAGGATATTTTATGAAATATATTCTTTTGCACTACTATATTCTTATCAGAAGAATAAAATATTATTAATTTTTAATATAATTTATCTAAAAGTTAAAAAGACGTCCATTTTAGTAAATGGCTTCAAGGTCATAATCTATCCAAAATTCTTTTCTTAGACGAGTAAATTTTTAATTAAATATAATCGACAATCAATATTCACATAAACAATAAGCCATTTAATGACTTAGAAAAGGTCTGTTATTCTTCTGCATGACAATGCTCAACCACATATGTTAAAGACTCGTGTACGATATTTTATCGTTGAGTTGACAGTTCTTGCTCACATGGTTTACTCATCTGACATGGGACCATCATATTATTATTCATTCAGGTCTCTTCAACATCACCAGGCTGATTCGCAGTTCAAGACGTTTGATGATGTTCAAAAATCGATCTCCAATTATGTAGATTCAAAATCGTCATCTTTTTTCCAGACTGGAATCTGCCGGCCACTTGAGAAATGGTTAAAATGTATCGAGAATGTTAGAGATTATTTCACAGAATCATTTGTATTTATATCTTAATATATTTATCGTATGTTAAATATATATTTATTTTATCAATCTTAATTTGCAATATTATTAAAAAAAACACTGTTTCCTACTTCTAGACCTAATAATAAAATTTATCTAAATTTATTATACATTTTATTTATTCTTAACATTTTCTTACTGATTTCAATCAGAAAAAAATCTTAAAATAATCAGCTTTAATTTTTTGTTATATTAATTTTTCAAATAAAAATTTCTTTGAAATAATAAAATTATTATTTCTGAACTTAAAACTTTGTAAAATTTGACTTTAAGATTTATTCTACAAAGATTAAAAAAATATTTTTACTTTAAAATTAGAATTTTATGACTATTTTTATTATTATTATCAATATATTTTAGAAAAAGGATTATTTTTCATTACTTCTCTTATCCTTATTTCCTTCTCTTGCCTTATATAATATTTTTGTTTGCATGACATATAAATAAATAAATATTTCATTTAGTAATAAATCAAATTAATATGACCAAATTTGTTTACCGGTTATACTAATACCGGCAAAATAAACTTGTCTGTCAATTTTGTATGAAAAATATATTTTATTTAAAGATCTATATATTTTTAGAAATTGCATTAAAGTATGTTTTGTTTAAATGAATAACGGATGAAAAATTTTTTAAATTTAGGTATGAATCTAGATTTGATAATTGATTTAATTCGATCTAATTACGACAATAGAAATTCTCTTAAATCTGTAATTAGGGAAATTAAACACCAAAGAAATTTAATTAAAGACCCATGTGGTTGTTTTGCATTATCTAAATTTGAAATTTTTGTCAATATGCCTCATGGATGTTGTTCTTTTCGACTAAACGTAAAACTGTCATTAAATGTTATAAATGCTGCTAGTAAGGCTGAGGTGTCTATTCGAAGATTATCACGATAAACTAATGTTCTACCTGCTTCTGTTCAACGAATTTTTAAAGAGAGTAAATTAAAACCTTTTAAATTGCAGATGCTTCATGAGCAGAAAGCAGGTGACTATTTTGTTCAATTTTGTCTGTAGTTTTTGCAACCTTGGATTTTGGATCTGATTATTGATTTTGGAATATTTTTAAAGCAAGGGTCTTCCATCACCAAAATTGCTTGAAATGATAAAACAAATAAACTACCGAAACCTTGAAATTGTAATTTTGTCCTTTCCACAAAGAATTGAGTTGATGTTGTGAGTTAAAGGAAATCATTTCGAGAACATTATATAGAGAAAACTACTGTGTTCCATATATTATATAAAGGGTGTATACGAATAAAATGGTCGCATACAAACACATGTGACACCTCAGATATAAAATTAAAATATAGGTAAGCAAACAGATCTATAGCTGAATCATTAATTTATAATAAAGAATCTATAATTTTTTAGTTTTTATAAAATTTAGAAAAATGGTCTGAACAAAAGAAAGTATTCGTGAATTAATTGTGCGCAAAAAGCTGTAAAATCTGGATTTATCTCACAGAGATATTGCAAAAAGTCAAAATTTTGCCAAATCAACGGTAACAATTGTGCTTTAAAATGTCGATAAACGATTAAGCACAGAAAGATAAGTTAGAAGTGGACGAAAGAAGGGATTTGTCTCAGAGAAAAAGGCAAGGAAGTGGTACGTAAATTTTATAAAAATGCCGGAATCTCTATTCGTGATTCGGCTAAAAAATTTAAAATGTCGCCTGGTTATGTTCAAAAAGTCCGCAAAGAGGAAGGTCTGAAATCATAAAATATTTCAATGGTTCCAAACAGAAACGATAAACAACAGGCAACCGCCAAATATCGTTCACGAAAACTGTATGACAATATCGTGCACAACTTTGACTGCATGATAATGGACGACGAAACTTATGTCAAGGCAGACTTCAATCAGATTCCTAGTCAGCTTTTCTATACTTCAAAGAAGAAAGGCGATGTTGCATCAAAATATAAAGAAAACAAAGTGGACAAGTTCGCAAAAAAATATTTGGTTTGGCAAGAAATTTGTAAATGTGATTTGAAAAGCAGGGTTTTGTAACCTTTGGTACTATGAACCAAACTATTTATGTTGAGGAGTGCTTGCAGAAACAACTTCTTCCTATATTACTTGTTCCAGTTGTGTTTGGCCTGATTTGGCAACATGTCACTATGGAAAATCGGCCATGGACTGGTACAATGAGGATGGGGTCAATATTGTACCGAAGAGTGCTAATCCGACCAATTTCTCGGAACTCCGACCAATTGAAAAATATTGGGCTATAATGAAAAGGAAATTATTGTTAAAAAAACAAAACGTGAAAAATGAAAAGGAATTTGAAAAGGAATGGGTCAAAATATCATCTGGGGTTACTCAAAATGATGTGCAGCACCCAATGGGAAGTGTGAATTTCAAACTTCGATCTTTTGCACACAATACCGCCAAATAATAAAATATGTAATTTTTTGTAAATATATTCTTATTTCGTTTTTGGATATTCATAAGCTTTGTGTTTAGCTAAATAAATGCGGATTTGATAGCTGTATTTTGCCAACCAGTTTTTTTTCGTATACACCCTTTTTCTTATTTCTCATTAATAATATTAATATTATAATTTTTTGTCCATTTTATTCTTCATTTATTTATTTCCTCGGTTTTAAAACAACCGGTATTTCCTTGATGAAGTAATAAGGCTTGAATCTTTACATAAATATTTGAAAATATTAATTTGTTTGAATAATATTAATTTCAAAATGGTTATTCTAGAAAACCAAAGCCCATATAAATAGACAAGCTTTTCTTTTTGGAAAAAAAATATTTTTGTGACTATTGTTAGTTTATTTTTTCGAATGTGTGTAAGATCCAAGCTTAGAGATCTCAAATTTTGTAATGAATGTTAAAGTAAAATTTTTGAAACTTCTTCAAAATTAAAGTTTAACCAAAAAGGTTAAGGTTTTGCGAATTAAAGTTAAAACAGAAATATTTTAACATCATTATAAAAATTTTATTAATTATAAAAATTACCTTGGATGTTGACACTTTTATAACGCTACTCAGGGGTATGTAAAATATGTCATGAGAAGCTGTAACCTGTTTCCCATATAGTGCAATCTGAAGAGAAAAAATATTAATATTAATATTAATAACAATAATTTTAGTCTAAAGCCAAAGATTTCAATGTTAAAAACTATTATCATTTTAATATTTATGATGATAAACATTTTGTCATCTCTTTGGTGAATTGAAAGATATATAATTATTTTTATATATTTAAAACTCAAACTATAAGTTGTAAGTTTCCAAGGTATACCGATCCTCAATCTGGACAGTTCAAAGTTGCGATCATTACTTAGTATCACAATGAGAAAACAAGTAAAAGACGTTTTCGTAAAACAACTAACGCCTGAAAATAATCGGTAACTGAAGAGTAAGAGAACAAAAATTAAGCTGCTCAAAATTTTCAGAGTATTTCAGGTAATAATAAATTGGACATTAAATATTAAATAATAGTTAATAATGATAAATAATTATTTAAAATGTATTTTGAAAATGTTATTAAGTTCTTAATTAAAAAATCATAAATTATTTAAATCATAAATTAATTAAATTATCCTAATCATACTAAAAAATAATATATTATTTCATTAAAAATAATTATTATTAAAATACATAATTATATATAAAAGTTTTTTTTTGAAAAGTTTAGAAAATCAAGAAGTTCATGAAGTTCAAAGAAGTTCACTTCTGTTCGAAAGAAAAAATATTGAACATTAATAAAAAAGAATGTTCTAATGTGATTTGGAGAGCTAACAAGGAAACCAAGTTCTTCCCTTTTGAATAATACTCTAAAATTAATAAGAGAGAAAGAGAGAGACAATGGAGCACTTATAATGGGGACAAATGGACTACATTGGAGTGCCTCTAAAATCATATTGCTGTATATGTATTTTTCATATTATTTTAATAAACTACTTCAGTGTTCTTGGTTCACATTTCGAAACAATTAAACACTTTTTTTAATGTTCTTAAACGCGTCTGGAATTTTGAATCTAAAACGTGCTTTAGATCAAAATCCTCCCGGTAAAATAGATATAAGGTTGGTGGAAATTAAGTATCAGATTATAAAATGTAATGTAGTTAAATATACTTTAAGACACACTGTTAATTTTTGATACATGGAAATAAATTTAAAAATTAATATTTTTCTACAGAACATCCATTAACAGTAATGCATGTTATTACAATACGACGATTCAAAGTGTCATAACATTATTGTATAATATGGTTATAAGTTGGCAGCCTCTTCTTCAATTTTATCTGTTAGATCTTTTAGCTATTTTGGTTTTCTAGTATAAATCTCGGTCTTTAAATATTCCCAAATAACAAAATCCGTTGTGAGAAAGATATGGCACTCTCGCAGCCCAATGAAATTATTCTGCTCTCACAATTCATCTTCTGTGAAATGTGCTGTTCAAAAATTTCTATCTTAAAGGGAATAATAAGTACTTGTTCCATCTTGTTGAAAAATTAATTTTGATCTTGTTCTCCGACAAACTGTGTGCTGTTTTAACCTCATTCAATTTCTTTAGCAGAAATTGTTTGTTACAGATGTCATAAGGATGTTCTTAATTAATCTGAAAAATCTTTTCAATTTTTTTCTATATCTTATGTCATATTTCATGTATATTTTCATATGATACACTTAAAGATGTGATTGCAATTAAGGAAATGTTGAAATCAACACCTTACCGCAAACTATTTTTATTAGATAATGTAGACAAAAACCCGTCCACATTTAGAATTATCCATAACAAAGTACATTCTTGATAATTTTATTCCTCTTCATATGGTTAACTTA
This sequence comes from Bipalium vagum, assembly GCA_037834085.1. Classification (NCBI taxonomy): domain Eukaryota; kingdom Metazoa; phylum Platyhelminthes; order Tricladida; family Geoplanidae; genus Bipalium; species Bipalium vagum. The sequence goes on along the minus strand of JBBMKC010215439.1, from coordinate 2,964 downwards.
TTAAAGCAATTAAACACTTACATAAATTTCACAAACCCTATAAAATAAATTTTTAGCCTTGTTTTAAAAACCGATACATAATTATTACACACCCAGTAATTAAAAAAAATAATTTCAGCTATCATTAAACTATAAATAGTAAAAAAGAAAAAAAGAAAAAAAGGTGACATTGATTTTAACTTTCTCTAATGGCGATCAAAATGACGTTTTACAATTTAATGAATGGAAAATCATGTTGGAAAAATTATTTATTTTCCTTAAAATAATTTTTGGAAATTCACTTTGCCACAGATAATATTTTTAAATGAAATTAAAACAACAGAGCTCTTCCAGTGGAAAGAATGTTAATTGACAAACAATTCACCCATATACCAATGTACAGTTTTCCAATACTTCATAATTCGATTAACATAAATGAATCTCAGGATTTTGCTGTGAAAATTGAGACCTGTCCTAAGACAGTCTTCAGTCCGCGAAAATATAATATAATTGAATATTCTACTTATTAATGATTTTTGTTTAAATTCATTACTAATTAAAACAAACAAAATCAGAATTAATTACAAAAGAAATATACATGTAGTGGAATTTTGTAGATGAATTATTATCATCTTCTTTTTTTAATAAAATAAATTCAATCAATAATGATCTCTGTATTTTCTTCATTTTTCATTCATAAAAAACGAATTTTGCCGTTTGATAAAAGCATGGCTTGATTTTTTACCTCGGAGGAAAAGTAGTCATTTTAATTTACTTAATTGATTTTTTAACCAATCGTTTGCAATATAAATACTTTTAAAATGTCAGCCGTTTTGTAAATAAACCAGTAAATAATTTGTTATTCTATTTATAAACGGTTTAAGAAGATCGTCATTTTTCACGAATTCCAACCATTAATCTCTGTTCCTGTACCACTTTTCGGGCTTGTTTCTATCACTATGTTGTTTTTAATTCTTTAATTTCAGCTGTAACGGACTTGGAAATATTTGTCTGGAAATTCGTTATAATTCATAATAAAATATAATTCATGAATTATAAAATAGTTCTGCTGAAGAAATGCCATCTGTAGTATAGTGATGTTCATAATTTCTACCTTTTTCCCTTAATAATTTCATTTCAATAAAACAAAACCACCGGTTTTATTTCTCGTTTTTCTAATTGGTCTTAAATTGATTTGAATTAAATATTGATAGTTGAAAATTCATTGAAGATATCGGCATTCGAATCCAGGATTTTTCACTTGTGCATGGACTGCTCCGACCGCTGACCTACATCCCCGACTAATTTTCAATTTAACTCACAAATATAATTAAATTAAATTTCCAAATACAATTTATTTAAATTTAAAATGGAATTTGTTTAAATGAATTCCAACAATTATTAAATGTGACATTTAAATATCCATAGTTGAGCCTTGATAATGTTGCTACAAAATTCTAAGAAATAATTCCAAGCCGTTTGCTAATTGGAAATTAAAATAATTAAAAATTTGTGGAATTCCAATATTCTTTTTACAGATTGTTTTAATTAAATGAAATTCTGAAAGATTTTCCTAGGATTCAATCAATATTTTTTAGAAATTAAAGGAAGTTAAGGTTCGAAAAAGAGAGGTTTTTAAAAGTATTCCCGAGAAATTGTGAAGAATCTTAAGAGAAAATAAATTAATAACAGAGATTGCGAATATTATTATTAATAATAAAATTCATTATGAATAAAAGTGAAGTTTTCTGTGTTTTCATTATCCCCTGAAATAAGAAATTTATTTATAGAATGTTTCGGAAATAACAGCGCTATTTTACAAATTCTGAAATATTCAAAATATCCCAGGAGTTAGAGATCTCTTTTTTTAAGGCTATCGTTATGGACCCATCTTCATTTCTATTAACGATCTTGTGAAAAAATCTTTTTTCAATCCTCTTAGTAGGAATATCGCATCTTTGAATCTCCATTCTTTGTTCTCTGGGTAAGACTATGAGGCACCCATCTAAAAATGTTTTGAAAAAATGCTATCTGTGTGAGTTGGCGGGATATTGCCTCAAGTGTAATTCCAAGTTGCATAGCGAGCTCGTCTTTTACATGAATTTTCATCCCACAAAAGAAGTAGTTAAGTAAAATAATTAATTACTTGGTTGATTATTTTTATCATTTGTTTAATTACATTCAACTTTTGCTGAATGGCCTTGATACCGATAATTAGTTATAAATTTAATTCTTATTTTTATGATTATTCAAAAATATTTCCATGACATGGTTTTTCATATTTTTAATGACGTCATTGTAATTGAATGACCCCAATCTTTTCTGGCTTTCTTCGATAATTATAATCAGTGTGTTATCCACAGATAGCTTCAACGGTCACTGATTCTGCTAATTAACATGTGTTCATAATTTATGTTCCTCTCTGCGTATATCTTCATTCATGACTTAATTAAAACTATTTTTTATGAATTAGTTTTATTATTATTTATTATTTTAATTTAATATGTTTAGTTAAAAATAAAACCCCTATAATTTTAAAATCATATGTATTCTTGTAAGGCAATAGATAGACTAAATAATTACAAGTTGAATATACTTTATTACACAATTACTGTTCGCTGTATGATATTTTTATCATATTTAAAATTTTGTTTTAATCTACTGACGAATTGAAACAATAAAAGAAAACAAAACCTGAATTTATTGAATAAAGACTCCAACTGTTCTGTTGAGTTAATTTATTTAAGTCAGACAGTAATAATAATAATAATCAATGTAGGAAGTAAAGTAATTATGTAATATATTACAAAAGAACTTGGTAGTATAGTTTTCAAGAATTTATAAAAAAAATATTCATTTATTAGAATATTTACCACAAAGTTGTAGTTCACCTAAAAATATAATATCCAATAATTTAATAATAATTTAATAATAATTTAATAATAATTTAATAATAATTTAATAATAATTTAATAATAATTTAAT
>JBBMKC010215428.1:0-12655 GCA_037834085.1 Bipalium vagum | reverse complement strand
ATAATAATATTGAACATCAATATAAACAAAATTAAACCAAATTTTCTAAAGCCGGGATTAATACTTTACTAGGGTCATATTATTCATTATTCACAAGGTGTTATGTATTTTATGTTGTATTTTGCACTCAGAAATATTATTATTTTATTTTATTGAATTATGGTTTCAATTTAAATAATCATAAGAATGGGATTGTTGCTGTATTCGGTATTCTGACAATTATTTAACCATTCACTTCATAAAGGTTGTAATGTGGAGTTGTCCTCGATGGATTCAACTTCTTTGCGATCTCACAAAAAGAATTCATAAATGTATTCTATAAGAAAAAAATTGAAGACTTTCAGGACAGTCTAATTTATGAATTTACATGTGAAAAAATCGGTTAGTTTTAACTGGATCATAATTTCGGTGAAACTCTTGAAATGGTTTTAAGTCATGTACCAATTCATAATGTGTATTGATAATTACTAAACCCATTTCTAATATCCACCCTGAAGACTAAATAAAATATTCTTTTTAAACTGTTATCAAATATTTCGGGCCACGTAACTCTGTCCGAACTTATTCAGATATACGTGTCTCATTTTTACTATAATAATAAATCAACTCTTATTTGATAAAAGTAACCTGGATTTTGGTAGGTATAGTAATAAGGCATGGTTGAACTCAAAAATTTATAATAAAATTCTTTTAGCCTATTTTCATGTAACAAATATACAAAATAAAAACTTATAGCATAAATAGCTTAGATTTAAATTAGATATTTCCAAGTTGTTTTAATTATCTTTACGAAAATGTAACAAAGTTGAAACGGAAAATCACACAATAATGGTTGCAATTAAACTTCAGATGGCTGATAAAAATAAATAATATTACTGTAAAGGTTTTGTAAAATAAATGTTTACTAAATAAACAATATCCAAAATATAGTTTACTTTATTTCTAATCAAATAAAATATTACTATAGAGACAGATTAGCAATAAGGTTGTCCAGTAATAGGAAATTTGATAAAGGCATGTTGTATAGAATTAATTTTTTCATAAATGGCTTTGAAATATTTTATAATTTATATTAAAAAAATATTTTTAATAATGAAATTCTTTTTAAAATAAGAAAACTATTTAGAACATTGTACAAAAAAAAATTATTATTATTATTATTATTATTATTATTATTATAATATTTGAAATATTTAATTTTTAACAACTTTTAATGAATTTATTTTTCAATTTTCTATAAAATGTTGAAAAAATATTTTTAATTTTAAACGTCTAACCCAATTATTTTGTTTTAATTTATTTCAAAATTACTGAAAATATTTTGCATATTAATGAATACTGATATCACTTAGTTAATAATTATGTATTAAAATCAAAAAGGATTTTCACTCACTAGTTGTATAAGGAAATATCTGGAAGCCAAAGATACTTTATTGGTATATGTACATGCGTGATATTGTCATACAGGTGAGGCTTCCATAGCATATGATAATCTGTCCATCTCTGGAAAAATTTAATTAATTTTTAAGTAAGAAATAAAGAAATTGAGAAATAAAATCTTAATAATTCCAATATTCCAATGGAAAAATATTTTAAAAAATATCGATCAAATATTGGATTGTAACATAAATTCCGTGATTTTATTTATTTCTGGTTTGTTTAACTGTACTACTTTTATTTATCTCTATTTATATATTCTTCGAATTCTCCTTTTCTACTCTACGAAACTATAGCAATCATATTCAATGTTCGTTAATTTTTCACATTTTTCCAACTTTTAGAAATGCAATGCCAAGTAGATAAAAAAGCATTTTAGAAATTTAATTTTATTTGCTTTTGACAAAGGCCAGTTCAAAATAACTGGACGGCGTACAGAGAAAGCGCAGTTGCGTAAAGCACCTCTAAAGAATTGTAAACAAAATTCCTAAAAGGAAATGTCGATCTTCAAGACTTTCTTTAGGGGTGGGTCATCCATGTTCGACAAGAACAAATAAAACATGATTTTGATGGAGGATAATCATCAAACATGCAGAGAATAGCCAAGGAATATGAATACCAATGCAATGAAAATTTCCTTCATCTTTAATCAATCGATTTTTCCCAGCTGGGAACTTTGGTGCTTCACCACCTCACCCAAAACAGAAACATGGTCGTTTCGTTACAACATAATACTCAAACTCGATAGTAAATTAAGACAATTTTTGTAGAAGTTAATTAATGTTTTATTCATGAATTAGAAGAAGAAAACAATATAGCAGTTCAGTTGGAAAGCATTCACTGAAATATTTAAGTTCAAAGGATAAGTAAAATACAGTAAAATTTATATGAAAAAATATAAGATATTTATCATTTTTTGAAAATTATTCTGCTTAAAATGGATGATGTAAATCAATTAACGAGTCTGTTTCACAAAAAATAAATTTTTGATATTGTCGAAATGATGTTTTATTGATACTTAATGATAATTAAATTATATCCAATGAATGTAATTCCTGTCTCTTTACATCAAAAATTTTATAATCAATTTAAGGCATCTCATGATTCTGGTTTCAGTGTCTGAAAACACAACTTTTAATATTTTAGGTTCTAACATAATTTTTGAGATTTATAAACAATAAAATATATTTTACTTACAAATAATAATTAGGAATCAATCAATAATATAATTTTCATTATTATTTAGGGCTTCCTCCCGTCTTTCTACCAGTTTATCGAAACCTTTTTCCAGAAATCACTAGATCTACCCAGAAATAAATTGGTTTTCGCAAGGTCTAGGGAATACGGAATGTGTTGATGAAATTCGCAATCAAGCTCTTGATGATACTTTACTCAACGTAATTGATTCATGTATAGGTTCTTATTGACTGTCTGGTTTTTGGATAATTTCCCCCAGTATGAGACAATCCCAACTCCACCAAACAAAGACCATAATTTTCTTGAAATATAATTCATTAATTCTCTATCACTTCTTCTTGTTCTTCAAGTTTGTATGTAAACAAAATTTCTCATCTTCCGTGATTATTTGATGAATAACCCATCTTATGTGGCCAATTTATGATTCGTTTCTCGCAAGATTTTGAACAGAGATTTTTAACAATTTCTTTGATTTTACGTTCAACAGATATGGCACACAAGCGCTCAGCTTTTAACTACATTGATTTTAGGTGATGAAAGATTTTAATTGGATTTCTGTTCATCCTCTGCAACAATTATCTACATGTTTGACAGCCGACCTCTTTCACGAGTTTGATAAGTTGATTATCATCCAAATTGAATGACTGGCCGATATGTGGAGTGTCTTGAAAATTGATTGTGCCATTTCAAATTTTTAGTTCCAGTAATTTGCAGAGTCCTGCCAAAAAATCTTTCTCCTACTCATTAAAAATTTCCTGGACAAAGATTAAAATAAAATAGCAATAGCTAACGGCGCTTTTAATTAACTTGACATTGAATTTCAAAGCTGTCAAATTTAAATAAAATGAAATGATATAAAAAACCTTATTGTAATTTTGTAGAACAGGAAAAGTTCTGTCAAATATATGCATTTGGTATTAAATAAATATGATATACCAAGGAAAAACCATACAGCACTAAAATCACGAAATATAATGCTACATATATATCCCTTGAGTTTAGTGATATTTTTAATTAAACTAGTTTTTTTTTCACTACACAAGAACAAAAACGTAGCAAGACAGAAAACCTGGTTTTAAATAAATTATTAAAAAATCCAAAATAAGTAAAATTCTTAACAGCATTTCAATACTTATCCAATTATTTAAATAATATTCTGGACACTAATGTAATACTGCAACTTCATTTATTTTTTATGAAATCCGGTTCATTGAAAATAACAAAAAGAAACTGACTACATTATTGATATTCTGATTGGTTTAAATTATTAAAATAATTGGAAACAATTTTTTCGAAAACCAGGCTTATAGAACAGTAAAACAGATTTCAAATGTAATGTTATTTTCGTAAACTGTAGAGATGCTGAACCCGAACAATTTCTTCATAAATAATTTTCTTTATTTTTAATGAAATTTTTATTATTTAGGGAAGTATGTTTTAAATATATTTTTATGTAACTCACAATGAAAAACTTAATTAATTAAATAATAAATATATTGGGTTGTTCAATAATTCAGTGCGTTATTTTTAGTGGCTTTAATAGTTTTAGTTTTCATTAGTAATCATTATACACCATAATTTACAATTGATTGTTTAGTTACATTAAAAACAAAAATATAAGCACAGTTAGACCCTCATTTTTAAACTTTTCGTGTTTTTATAGTGTTAGAAAAATGAACTATTTTGACGAGCATGTGAGAAAAATATTTATGCTCCTTTACTTCAGAAAAAGAAAAGCCACTGAGGTCAGAAAAAAAGTAATTAACATTTATGGCGAAGATGTGATTAAAGAAAGACAATGTCAGAAGTGATGAAAGATTTTCTTTCAAGGATGCTCATCGACAGAATTACGGTTTTTGTGGGGTGGTTTTCCACCACGATAAAGCAAGGCAACACATGAGTTTGATCATTCCCAAAAATTACTCGAGATTGGGTGGGATGTTTTGCCACCCTATAGTCCAGACCTTGCGCTATCAGAATACCTGCAAAATTCATGATTGGTAAAGCGTTTAATAATGAGGCTTGCAGAGATAACAGAAATTTATTGATCGAAATGATGAATATATAATAGATTAATGTGATTTTGATATATTAAATAAATGAGTCTAAACTTTGCAATAAAAACGAACTGACTTATTGAACAACCAAATATATAAAAATATAATTTATCAAAAAAATTTGAGGTCTGCTTTATAATAAAAAAAATATTATTTCGTAGTCTATGCAAATTAAGAAAGTTAAAGTAACAGTTTTATTAATCTGAAATTTTCTGAATGAGAAATTTTTGATTTATTTTAATGATTTTCTTTATTTTATTTATTAACTAATTCGACTTAATTAGAGCTTCATTATTTGAGAACCTAGTTAATAATTCTAAATTTTGTAACAAATTTCATAACGAATAATTTGAAAATCATTTGGGTAATAGCATATTGGGCCGTTTTAACAAATCAGAAAACAAATATTAATGTACATTCAATATTTTGATTTCAATAAAACAAAAATAGTTTTCCATTTTTATTATTAATGAAGAATGAATATAGAAGAGATAATGAAATAATGAAATATTTAATATGTACCAAGCATTATAATAGAAATAAAATAATAATAATTTCATATCAAGTGGTGTTGTTCGATTGAATATTCAATCTTTAAATGAATTTCAATAAAGAATTTATTCATTTTTTGTACTTCACTCTGAAATTATTTAATTATTCAACCAACAATCCTCTATGTAAAGGGTATTTATTATAATTGTGTGTTAAATGTTCAAAAGATGACCATGTTTGAGATATGTATCTTTTAAACAACCCTGGTAAAAAAATTCTGAAAAAAATAAAATCTATAATATTTTTTCATTAATTTTTCTTAAGATTAGTAAAATTAAAGAAAAAACTAAGACTTCTTTGTTTTTTACAAAATGAAACCCTTTCATATTTCAATTTTGATTCTAAATAAAATATTTCTGGAAATAATTCAAAGAAAATGAAAAGAAGACTATTCTTTTCTCTATACATATTGGAAAAAACATGTCTTATGAAATTAAACAAACAAATCAAAATCGAAAAGAATCCATATAATTTTGATGTCAGTGGCAATATCAATATGATGAAATATCATATTTCATTGAGCCCTGAATCTCAATTGAATTAAAATCTCATTAAATTATACAAGACTTCCAAAGAAAAATAAATAATTGTCCAATGTTTTGTATCGAAAACCAATAACTTAGTGTGCCAAAGGTAAGTTTACAATTTTATAATTTTTTATTATTATATATAATTATTTTATATATAATATTATATTGTGATTAATATAAAAAATTTTAATCATGTGAACAAAATTATTTTACTCTTCAAGGATACGCCTTTTATCAGTTGACAACAAAATTTGTTTGAAAATTTATTACTATGAAAGATATTTCGAACTTTTTATCAGTTTTCACCACTCAAAAATATTTGATATTGAAAATTTTAATTAATTAAATGATAATACCACTTTTAATTAAAATATCTCACTAAATGACTATTTAAAAATTGAGAAGATGAGAGAATCAACTGTGGATAGATTTATGAAGAATAACGAAGAATCCAAATTTATAGAAAAACCAGAAAAAAGGGAATATATGAAAATTATTATTATTTCTCATTCAAACGAATTCAAAAGTTGTTAAAACAAAATATTACAGAGCATAAGCGAAAAAGACTTTGATGAAAATAAATTTTAATAATAAAAGTAACTATAAAAAATACAAGGTAATATTGTTTATAAATTTCAATTTCATGGATATGGTCTTTAATAAACAAATCGGGCCAAACACAGAGTCACCTCAAAAATCGAATAAGCGAGTAAATTGTAAAGAAAATTGATATGCAAATAAATATTCAATTTGGTGTAATAATGGACAATTGTGATAATAGAAAAATTTAGTGTGGTTATAGTATAAAAAGCATAACTTTTGAAATTTTGAGATAAAAAAGGGGGAAAAATTTAAGGGCATTTTTAAAATATTAATTACATTTATTGAAATAATATAGACGATTAATAGATTTTAATGTGGATAATCAGTAACTTTCAACTTTATAAAAGCATTCTGTAGATAATTAAAATGTAAATTAAATAAATGTTAAAATAAAGTGTTAGACAAGAGCAATATATATTTAATTAGTCTAAATACCTTTCTGTTATAAATAATTTATCTGTATCATTTTAATGTAATTCCTGATCAATAATGTTAAAATATATACTGATATTAGGTGTACAGGTGAAAAAAAAATTTAATAAACGATAATTCCATTTAATAATTTAAATTGTTTTAATAGACACATAAATCTGTTATAACATTTTTTTCACGCGGTTTAATTCAAATTATGTCATCATCACAAAAATGAGTCTAATATATATTTTGTTTTGTCAAAAAATTTATGTATTTTCAGATAAATAAATATTTGAATTTTTAGTAAACGGTTTAATTTTTCTGTATATTTAGAAGAAAAATACAACGGAATGCTGCTTTATTATTGATGAAACCTATTGTGACAAAGTTCTATCAAACGTTGGTTCAATAGATTTAATGATGATTTAAATGATTCACAAAAAATGGAAATACATACCGTATAATTTGAGCGTTAAAAAAATGAAATAAATTATTAAATTTTTATGAAAAAGCACATAAGAAAATCGATTTTGCATCATATCATAACTGGACAAAATTTGATAATCCAAAACTTTGAAAATATTAGTATGATCCAGATCAACCGTCATCATAAATTGCAAAAAGCAATATTCATAAAAGGAAAGAATTACCTAGTCTGTACTGCAATTACTTGTAACATGACAGACAATTAGTCAAAACACACTTCAATATGTAATAAAAAATTCAAATTTGCATCTACAAATGAGGAGAGATCAGGCAGACCAAAGTCACTAACAGGCCGACAAACAAAAGATTTTTTAAAAATGTGATGGAAATCCAAAAAAAGTTTTTGCAAACTTGTAGAAGACATCGTTTCAACTCCAGGAACTTTTTTTATCAAAAACTATTCTAACTACACGAACAGGTTATCAAGCTAGAGTTCTTAGAAAAAATCTTTCATTATTGAAGTAAACTGACAAAAAAGATTTGACTTTGCGATATCTCATATTAACAAGCCTTTGAAATACTAGTATAATATTCTGTTTGCTGATAAAAGAAAATACAATATTTTTGGTTCTGATGAGCAAAAATGTAAGACCGAAATTGTGCTAAAAAAAAACATTATAAAGTGAAAGGAAATACGTGATTAATGTCACGGTTTTTGAGCTGTATGAGTGCAACTGGAATTGGAAAACTTGTAATAATAGAAGAAACTATGAGTGCTCTGAAATATGTTAAAATAATCAGAGCATATTGCTAAGGTAATCAAGAAATTTTTGCTACGTAAGGCCAGAAAAATATTTCTTACTCAGGTACAATCACCAGATACTAACAATATATAAATTTTTTGGTCGCATTTGAAAAGAGAAAAACCCATATTTTTTTGGGAAATCGAAAATTGAGGGTTTCGTGAAATCATGGTAGAAAATAAAATTGAAAATACAAAACCGTTAGAAGACTGCAGGCCATAATTAGAAATAATTTACAGCATACAAAATATTAGATGCATTATTGGTATGGCAAATCTACATTCTTTTCAAAAGTTAAAATTCTACGAATACTTTTTCCAAATGAAATTTAGACTTACAAATTTTAAAGAAAACTATTTGAAATAAATAACATATTTTGTTTCTTATTTGTTCTTCACCGGGTTTCTATTGATTTATGCGAGAACCTAAAAGGTTTAGATAATAAAGGCCTGTTTAAGCTTAAATTGTTTAAAGTGAAGTGTACGAATATTTTTGTCTATCACTGTATGTTGAAAATCAGATTTTTAAATAAGTCCTGTGCGATATTTGTAAGAACTGTCTGCTGTTCAAATATTTCTGATACGATTATTTAAGTCATTAAAATAAAAGTAATTTAAATAAAGATTATTCAGTAAGAAAAAAAAGCACGTATTTCCTTTCACTTTATGCTTTTATTTGAAATGTAAATTTAAATAAATTTTCCTTATAAGCTAATCAAAAGTTAACAGATATTTGTTGTCATTTAATTGATTTAATTAATTTCACAGTTTAGTTTTAATTATTTGTTTAAAAAGATTTACAGTTTTTTAAAAAATAAAAATGATCTACTGATTGTAAATTGAGGTCTTCAGAAGTAATGTGTACAAAAATAAATTATCTGATAGGTTTCAAAATGACCCACAATCTTCATCCAGAATAAATAATTATTAAATTTATGGAACATTGAAAACCATGTCTTTCAATTCAATATCTTACCATTGTATTAATAAGTAGCGATGTTTGGATTTCTTGAGTGTATTATAAATTATAATTATTTCAAAATTTAATGTTTCAATGACGACGTTTTATTTAAATTTTAAGAATTACTTAAATGTTTAATCTTTTTGATACTATTTATTATAGATTATTTAGAAATACCTGGTAGTAAAGGACACAGTTATAGATTTATCGAGTGATATTATTTTTTATAATTTTAAAGAAAAACAAAAATAATAAAAACGTACCTAAGTCAAAAACAATTCGTAAGCTAATAATATTAAATAGAATTTGAAATTATATTATTATACAATATAGTTTTCGGATCGGTTGCACAAAGCATACAATTTGTTTAGTTTGGTTACAATAATGGGATCTCATTCGAAATAGCTGCAGCATTTTCTTTTTGTTTTAAATGACTAATTTAATCTCAAAGTAATATTTATTTCTAGCTTATCTTTTGTAACTATAAAGTATATTATTTAAATTTAACAAAAGTGGTGGCTCTTAAGGTGGTTGCACAGCTTAAAAAAGTTTTGCTAATATAAAAATTACTCTAAAAAAAATTACTTAAAAAAAGATTGTTTGGCAAAAAAAGATTACATTCATTATTATTAAATCAACCTTGACAGAAGACCTACAGTATATCGAAGTTCAACTGACACCAAAATTTTAAATCTATATTAAATTTTTTAAAAAGATGACATGGGAATTTTTCTAGTGCCTAATAATCTAAGCATTTTTATTAATATGTAAATTATAAATTTCAACAATTATTTTCATTAACATTAACCTTGTATTATTCAAACGAGGTGGTTTTTTGAAATATTACCCTAATTTTTAATATCAAATTTGACAAAATAGATTAAGTTAATGTTAACCATTTTTTATATTTCGCAGTGATCATATTGATTTACCAGAACATTTTATTATCTTCGTTACATTTCAAATATAATTAAAATTATATACGCCAAATCTGTTTCTTAAAACAAAATCTATAAATAGGTCATTATTAATTAATTTCAATGTTAATAAAAATTTTCTTTTCCTGCTGATTATCATGAAAAATTCAATCTGACTACTGACTTTCCTTGTCTTTTTTCAAAGTTCATCAGAAAATGGATACTGATAAGAAAATTAAGATTTTCATTTACATTAATTATTATGTTAAAATACATATCACCAAATTAACATAAACTTCGAAACAGTTAAGTCAGATGAAATCTGTATACAACAATAAATTATGTTAATAAAATAGGAAAGAACCTAGTTACAGAAGATATTTCTATTTTGAAATGTTTAAAGAAAGAAATACTTTTTAGATGTAAATATACTACTTTTTATAAAATTTTCATTATCTTAACACAATTATTTCGTTCGAACCGGTTCACATGTCATTTGAGACTATTGGATACACTATAAAGCATGATAATGAGGGTACAATATTTTTCTTGAGATTTTCATGATTTTCTTATAGCATAAAATGTTTTTGGTTTATTTCGGCAAGATTTTTTGCTACATGTTTTGGTTGTATTTCAAAATATTTTATGTAACTATAGTAACGTAATTATTATGGAATATAAATGTAAATATATTATTAAAAAACAAAGATAGTTTTTATGAGCATGATTTTATTTTATAAACTTTATAATTTATGATTACAAGTTTTATTGTTTGAATAAATGTATTGAAACTTTATTTGAAAACCTTTGTATATCAATTTAAATTTCACCTGTACTTTTTTCAATTTTAGATGACATGACAAAGTGAGATTTTTTTATCGACACTTCTTGGTAAAAATTTTTTATGCACCGAAATACACAACATGATGGTTACATGTTGGGGAGAAGATAAAATTATGTCTTCAAAAAATTCAGCAAGTAGGTAACGAATATCAAGATAGTAATCGTGAAAACCATGACAGAAAATTTGGTTTATGGTGACCAAGGACAAGTAAAAGGGAAGGAATTATAGAACGTTCTAGAACTGGTAGAACATGATAATCGTCTCAGTGATAAAAATTGGATTACAGCTAGATCTTGATGATGCTGTTAATAGGATATTGAATAAATTTTAAAGAATAAATCTTTATGTTGCAAATGTATACCCGATGAGTTGAATCGAGGTAATTAGGCTGATAGAGTGCAATGTTATTGTATGAATGATAATAATGTTAATAAATTATACCTTAACCCTAGAAATAATTTTCTTCTACTGAAATGATTACAAGAAATATATCATTAAATATTTAAATAAATAAAATTAATATAAATACGTGGTTTCACAACTACTCGCAGGTAAGCAGATATCAAAATAATTAATAATATAGAATAAAATTCTGATTAGAAAGATGATTCGACTACGAATTTTTGTCTTTAATCAATAATTAATATTAATAAATATTAAATTTTGGATCAGCACCACAACTTTAGGATTAAATAATTGACATTTTTTATTTCTTAGTATCCTCTTTTTTTTGCTACTCTAGGTTAAGTAGGACGGGACAGCCAAATTCTGATCTGGGAGCCCTTGAGAGTAGATTAATAAAAGCTTGTATACTTTAAAACTATGTTACTAATTTAAGTCAAAATATATTAGGGATCTTACTAAAAATTCATTGTTAGTACCAAGAAAATTTCAAGACATTTGAAACCTGCTGGTAAGATTAAAAAGGTTCAGACTTGGGTTTAAAATTATTATTTAATTTATTAATTTTATTAAGAGTCCATTTTTAACCCATATCATAACAGGTGATGAAAAATGGGTTCTCTACAATAAAAAAGACATCCAAATGCGATAATTAAATCAAATTTTAATCATCATTTTCAAAGTAAGAAAATGTTATCAAATATAATTAACAAAAATCAATTGTAAACAAAATTTATGAAATCACAAAAACAGGAACAAATAGAAGAGCTTCATTTTCACTGATATTTAATATAAACATTATTAATGTAAATACATATATTTACAGTAATAGGAAAGTATTAAATATAAATATAAAAGTTATTGTCATAAAAAAGATTTTTGATTAGGGAAATGGTTGTACGCGTAATACAAAAGTAAAATTCAGTTTAAGTACTCAAATGGAACCTCAGTATTAAAATTAGTTATGCAGATTGATATTAAGTGAAATAATATATTTGTATGAGAAAATTAAAGATTGCTGAAGTAAGTAACATTTGGTGAGACCAAAATAGAGTCGAAAAAATATTCCCGAGGTCGCATTTTAAAAAAAAGACATTTATTATCACATATATTTATGACGTAAATTTATTAGCACATATTATAATATTTTACGAAGGCTAATGAATATTAAGTATACTTATAACAATTTATAAATTTAAAGTGATCAAAATGATAATAAAGTTATAATTCTCAAAACTTATTCAATCACAAAATAGGAAGTCTATTCATCTAAAAAATAAATGATATCAAGAACCTGAGATATTTTAAAGATTTGAGCTCTTTTATTAAATGATTTTTATTCATTGTTAATTTTCTTAGCAAATCATTTTGTTTAAACTTAATATTTTGGGCAGACCAATAATTTTATTATTATTATTATTATTATTATTATTATTATTATATATTATTATTATATATTATTATTATTATTATTATTATTATTATATTTTATTTTTTATAATATAATACAATA
>JBBMKC010215417.1:0-12655 GCA_037834085.1 Bipalium vagum | reverse complement strand
ATTCATAAATTTATTTATTGTTTTAGTTTTTATTTGATTAAACAAAATTTTACGCTTTTCCAGTGGGCACCCTGTATATAAAAATTAAATTTTATATAATCATTTATTTAAAATTCATCCCTGTAAGCCAATAAAGTATATGGATAAAATTCAAATAAGTGTAATATGAAATATGCATTGAATTATTTCCAGTTTTTATAAAAGTTTATTGACATTTTATACATGCAGTTAAATTTAAGTTGCATATAAACTTTAAAATGAAAGTGAAAACAAAATTATTTACGTGCGCAAGTATCTCAATTTTGAGACAGCACTCCAAGAACAATTTTTTAAATACAAAATGTTACAGGTGATTTTTGGTTATTCCATAATTTAACCCATCTTTAATTTTGATAAACCAAGTTACTCAAATTCAAAGAAAAATCTTTCAAATAAGATTATGATCAGGAAATTTGAAAATGTTGCTAAGAACAAGACGAAAACTTCTAATTAGGAGTTTGGTCAAGATTAAAATTTTTGAAAGAAAAATTAAAAATTCATGTTAAATACTATTTAAAATAACAATTCTCTTTGATATAACTTGAAAAAACTAGTTGAAATCCTTTGATTATCTAAGATATGAATTTTTTTTTAATTATAAAGATTTTTTATCGACTTTTAGAACAGTAAACAAAATGAGGATACAATCAGAACTTAGAAAAAACTCTTGACTTAAAATTTATTCTGTCATTTCAAAAGAAATTTGAATCGAAAACATATGTTGGATTCTTAATTTCCACAATACTTTCTCAGCTGAACACCGAGATTTCATGTGGTTTTCTAAAAATCTCTTGACAAATGTCGCACCAACTCAGAGAAATTCATCCACATGAAACAATGGGAATAAAATATTTTCCTGATCAATATAGATTAACTTTAAAAGATAAATTTTGTTCAAAAACATGCGAACTCACCGAAGATTCTAAAAACAAGATTAGCAAAAGATATTTGAAATCTTCTATTAAGAGATCTACAAAGAGTTAGAGTGTAAATTAAAACGAGTAGGTGAAATATTATATATAGATAAATTATGATATGATTGAAATAATAAAGAATCGTAATTATTTCTTGATATACATATAGCTTAACCAAACAAATATTTTTAAATTTCATATTTAGTTTTTAAAAAATTAAAATTAAGCATCGTTACTCAATCAAATTTCAACATATATAACTGAAGCAATAACCATTTACAAAATAGAAAAACTATTAAACGCTTACCAAAACGAAAAAATTAATGTTAACATTGGAATATTGAGTACTCAATTTAAAATGACGAATGTAAATTTATTTAGAGATGAACGAACCACTAATATTTTTAAACTTGTTAATATATTAGGTTGGTGCAAAAATAATGCATATTGTTGCATTGTTTAACTAAAGCATTTTTAAAACTAAATAATACACTTCTTAAAATCTAATTGTTATTCTTAGTAATATTCACTTGTTTAAGAGCATTAATTAAATAATAATTTAAAGTAAAATTTAAATATTTCATAATTTATTTAGAAATGAAAACTGTGTTTTAGATTTCGAAAAAGGACTTCCGTAAAATATATTTTTATGAGCTCAAGCTAGACAGAAGCGCTGCGGAAACAGCACGAAATATTAATGCAATATGGGACATAGGAAGCCTGAACAAAACAACATTTCAGCGTTGGTTCTTAAAGTTTGAAAACAATTATTATAGACTGGAGGATAAAGAAGGTCGTGGCCGTCCATCAGCTGTAGAAAATGATAAATTAGAATTGATCATCAGCTGCCATCGAATCTGATTCAAGGAAAACCACAAGAGAAGTTGCAAAAGAACTTCAGGTTCACCATTCAACAATTATGAGACACCTCGGACAAATGGGTGCCACACGAGCTCAATGCAAACCAAAAATCACGTCGCTTTGAAGTTGCGTCTTCCCTTCTTTTCCGTAACAAGAACGATCCATTTCTCAATAGAATTGTAACATGTGAAGAGAAATGGATCTTGTACGATAATAGGCAACGCTCTGGTCAATGGCTGGACAAAAGTGAACCTCCAAAAACCTTTTCGAAACATAATTTGCAACAGAAAAAGGTAATGATCACTGTTTGGTGGTGCGTATATGGTTTGATCCATTTCAATTTCCAATGTCCAACAGTTACTGCCAGCAATTCAACGATATGCACCAAAAATTACAATTTTTGTGTACAGCTTTGGTAAACAGAAAAGGACCAATTGTTCTTCAGGATAATGCTAGACCACACATTGCAATATCAACCTTGCAGAAATTTAACAAACTGGGTTACGAAATTCTGCCCCATCCTCCATATTCCCCAGACGTAGCACCATTCAGAGAATCGTCAAATTTCAAAGAATTTTAGTTGTTAATTATTATTGTGTTTATTATTATCATTTATTTACACATTCTCTGCTTGATTTAATCAACACAGCAGTAATTTATTAATTTAAAATTCATTAAAATATAACCTTAAGGCAATCCTAACCGATTGACTTAAAGTTTAACTTTAAACTTCTTCAAAATAAATACTCGGTGCTTAATCGAGGATCAAGCAAAGTTTTCTTCTTCTTCTCTATTTGTTTAAAGTTTACACAGTTGCTAGATGGCAAACTTCTGAGGGCTTTAGCGCACTAGACTAAGTCTGTGTCTAAAGATATCTGATCGAACAGTTAAACTCCCATAATAAAATTGTATTTCAAAGTTTTGTGAAAGCTTTTTATCAATAAAGATTTTGTTAAACATTCGTTCATTTCTTTTGATTTGTTTTACATTGTGACAGTAATTTTTATATTTGTGCTTGAAAGTTCATTCGTAAACCCTCTGATATTAAATACTTTGTTAAGTGACCTAAAACCTCAATTTCGATCTTTCTAAAATCAATCAATTTTTAGGAACTTAACAATACTATAAAATCTTGTTTGGTCATTTTAACACTACTAATTTTAAAATTTTAATCGATAAAATAAATTTTAAAAATATTTTTTATTAAGAAATAAAATGACTAATTTTTTAAATAATATTTTTCATCTCTCAGACAATGTTAATTTCATTTTCGAATTTTTATCTGGTTCAACCAACAAGTTTTCGAGAGTTTGATGCATATACACAATTTAGATTTTTTAAGCTCAAAAAGATTACAAGTATTCAACGATTTCAGATAAATTTTGTGACACTCAAATCTTCTTGAAACGACAATTTGCTTCAATTTCTATAGGTGAATTTTGATAAATAAAGCTACTTAACGACCTGGCACCCGTGTTATGTGACGATCTTCATCGATAAGTGCCTTAATCTTTTTAAAACTACATCACCTTTACAAATTGATATCACATCTTTTGATGTGCTCTATATTTATTTTCATTTTAGTTATATAATGCCAAATATACAAAGAACTAAACTGATTAAAATCTTTTTAAAATACAAATATTGCAATAAAATTTTTTAAAAATAATTTTTTTCTCTATGCGTGAGAATAAAAAGCCGACTGGTGTGAAAAACTCATGAATTTTTCAGAATCTAGAATAACACGGTATGAAAATTGGTAAAAAAAATTAATTGAAAACCAGTTGATTAAGCATTTTTCTGAAATCTTGCCCATTAATTACATAAGAAAATCTCATTGATTATTATAGGAAAAACAGTTTGACATGTCATTTCTTTCATATTGAACTGAGCATTTCTAATGAAAACTTTTAATTTATTTATATATCTTAACACATATCCATGCTTCAAGGAGCTATCCGTTCCAATGGTTTTCATGGGGTTGTTGGTTTTCCGATGACAGTATTATCATAGCTCTGTTGAAAAACATTTATGGCATAAGAAATATTTCTTTCGCACTAAGCAAAACACCAGATTGACATATCCAATATCTATTTCAATAATATCAATATATGAGGTTCAACAGAAAGTTCATTTCATTTTTTGGAGAAATTAAAAGAAATCTTTTAAAGCACAAATAACTTCATTAAACAATATGTTCACCATTATGTTCGATAATCTGTCTCCATTGATTGAGAAGTTCAAGGATATCACAAGTAAAGAATTCTGTTGAGTATTTAGCTGAATAATTTTACAGCTGATTTTCTATATCTTCTAAAGACTGAAATTCTTTGCCATTGAATTATTTTGAAAGAAGCAGAAAATAAAGTAATTTTATGGAGTAATACCAGGGGAATATACAAGGGTGACTTAGAACATCCTATAGAAATTCTGAAAATTTTTGCAGTAAACTACATGATAAATGAGATATATGACTATATCACAATATTTCCGAATGTTTTAAAGCCACCGTATCCTTCAATTTGTCTAGTTGACGACCATACTCAACAGCATTTATGGTTTCATTGCTAAACAGAAGCTCATAATAAAAAATATCTTTCCAATTCAACTAAGTTGAAAGTAAAGCTAATTAAGAATAATATAAATTAGTATAACGATATCACTCTTAATTTATTTACAAATAATCTAAATTTAATCACCGCGTTCACTTCTTTTTTTAAAAATGAATATTTCTCTTCCCGTTTCAATAACGAATCACAAGAAGAAATACTATTAATATTTTCTGTCAATTTTCGATGCCCTAATAACAAGATATAACAAAATTTTACCTAATTATGAATGCCTGACTCTTTTTTAACATCCTTAATATCTCTTGATCAATCATGTTTCTCTCTGACAGTGGAGGATCGTCCTGTGAGATCTGAATCTTGAACAGAAAAACAACCTGCTTTTAAACCCATTTTAGACAAGGAATGTCCCTCAAAGTACTTGAATAAGTTTGTGTAATATTTTTCATTAGTGAAAATAACAATTAAAAAACACTTCACTTTTAAATTGAAGATTCAGAAACTTGCTAACCACTTACTCAAATTAAAAAATACGTGATAAAAAAGAATTAATTTTGTAGAAATTACTACAAAACAATAATCTGAAAAAACTTTTTGGTTAATCAATAATGTAAATTTTTTATGCATGGTACTAAATACCACAAAAAGATGTCGACAGACCCCGAAATGTGAGTTTTTGAAATTGTCAATGGAATTTAGAGTCATAAACTTAATTAAAAATATCAGAATCGGTTCAATAATTATGAATGAAAAATAGTAATTTTTCCTATTTACGTAAATCAAAGAATTATTTATATTTAAGATGAATTTTAAGTATAACTACTTTAACCTAATTGGTTTTTGGAAAAATTTCTATAGAAAATTAAAGAAATTAGACAATGAAATATTTAGACGTTTATCGGGAGATTTTATATGTATAGTAATGGAGAATAGCAAGAAGAAAAAAGATCAATCAAAACTTGTTAAATATTTAAAAATCATTTTTTTAATGGAATAAATTTTATAAAATTGATAATAAATAACTAAAATCTTGAATTAATATTTTCACTTGGTTTCATGAGCAAAAAAAATCATCAAAATTATATCTATGAAATTTTTATAAAACATGAAAATTGATATATATCTTAATTTCTATAACAATATTTTTATAATATTCAAAAATTCGAGTTATATGTATTAAAAACATTCAAATTTAGTAATGTACTTATTAAAAATAATAAATCAAGAAATTATCAGTATTCGATTTAGGGAAATTTTTCAAAAAATTGTATCAAACTAGTGCAAAAATTATATAGTAAATAAAAATAAATAAATAAAATGTTAGTAACTTTAACATGTACAGCCAAAATTGAGTTTAATTATGATATTTATATTTTAAAAATTTTATATATTTGGTCTACTTTAATTTAAAGATACCTTAAAAATAATTATACATACGTACTTCTAAATATATCAAAAATTTAAATTGAAATTATTTCATAACTACACGTGATACTACATTATCTGGTTGGACAAGGCCGAAATCTAAGAATATACAAAGATTTTATATTTACTTTCTTTTAATTACTAAAAATTTAATATCTAATCTGAATTCAAAATATAATTTAAATATCTCTTTCAGAACAAAATATTTGCATATACAATTGAATATTCTAAATCACTTTATTTTTGTTGAAATATAAAATCTCCATCAATGTATTTTATATTTCATCAAAAACTAAAATATATAGCACATAAAAATTACCTGATTAAAATTCAACAAATTCTATGGTTTCTTTATAATTATATAAATAAAGATTTAAAAAAATTTATATTATATGACAATTAAACAAAAACTTAACTCGGACTAGTCTAATTTAACATTATTCAATTAACCAAAAAATTTATAAAATTGAATCTTTTTTACTTTCAGTTCAAGTAATTTTATTTATTCCTTATATTTATGATGATAAAATTTAAAATATTTTAAATTTGATAAAAAAATCTAGACATGTAATTAAAAGTCATTAATAGATAATAAAAGAAGATGAATCAACATTTACTTTAAATGATGCACTTTCAATAATTTTTTAAAATTGCTATTTCAAATTAAATAAGAAAATTGATAAAAATAATTTTATAAAATTTTGATTTTTAGTAATTATACTATGCGCCAAAATTATCCCCCACCTTGAAAAAGACTAATAAATGCATTCATTTCATAGTTATACTAAGTTTATATTGTCAGACATTTTTATAATTTTTATATGGATAATGTACAGTTGCCGCCAAAAGTTTAGCATATTCACAAAATTTATGTTGTTTGGATGTTTTAATGTCATAGTGATGAAATACTATCTGTATATAAATGTTTTATTGATTTTATAGTTAGATAATCACTTAAATTATATTTTTAGATAAAAAAACTTACAAGATAACTATTTTAGATATTTTAAAAATGCCCAGAAAACAAGAACTTTCAACTGAAATCAGAGCCCAAATTGCAGCATACGCAGAGTGTGGATTAAGGCAAGTTCATATTGCACGATGCCTTAAAAAACCAATCGGTTGTGTCAAGGACGTTGAAAAATTATCGAGATCGTGTAAATTTTTCAACGGCTGGTCGAAGTGGAAGGCCAACCGTGACATCACAACGTACAGACAGATTGATAAATCGAATTTCATGTATTCATCCAATGTGATCCGCAAAGGAAATTGCAGAAGAATTACCTAGTTCTCTATCGCTTCGTACTGTCCAGTGTCGCCTCCACACTCAATTCAGGCTCAAAGCATATAAACCAGCAAAAAAGGCCACTTTTGTCTCCGAATAACATCAATTATCGCATAGCATTTTGTCGCAAATATAAACATTGGGCAGCTTAAATATGTGGAAAGGTACTGTTTTCAGATGAGAGTCAATTTTGTCAATTCAAAAATTACATAAGATATGTTCATCGACCTAGGAATACACGTTACAAGCTGAAATACACCTTATCAACTGTACGGCACCCACTCTCTGTCATGGTCTGGGAATGTTTTTCCGGAAATGGAACAGGAAATTTATACTGCCTACCAAAAACATGACGATGAACGCTAACAGTTATCTAAAATTTCTTCGGCAACATCTTCTACCATCAATGCAACGCCTTGGCTGTAGTCTTTTTCAACACGATGGCGCTCCATGTCATAAAGCAAAGGTAGTGTCAGATTGGCTGGCAAGTGAGGATATTGAGGTACTCCCTTGGCCAGCACAAAGTTCAGACCTCAATCCAATTGAGAATTTCTGGATGAAAATCAAACGCAAAGTTTCAACCGAAAAGCCATCAACACTAACCTATTTGACGGAGGCTATTCAGCAAGTCTGGAAAAGCGAAAACTTTCTTGCAAATTGTCATTCTTTGTCTGATAACATGCCTAGCAGGATCCAAGAAGTTCTGAAAAATCAGGAACATCATTCAAAATATTGATCTGTGCTTGTTTTGTACATATCTTTGTTTGTATTGAAATATATATGAAAAATGAAAAAGTTGAATAGAAATATATTAATAATATATTATTTTTTGCCTTTCAATAAAATATGCTAAGCTTTTGGAGGCAACTGTATATTGACTTTATAATCATGTGGATTTCTATATAATATAAAATAGATTATATTGCTCGCGTGAGTTTAGCTATTTTGAAAAAGGAAGAATTGTTGCCATTCTTGAAGCTGGTTTCTCTCAAAGTAGGGTTGCAGACAGGGATCACAAAACTGTAGCATATTTGGTGGAATAGATGTTAGGAAACTGGAAGTATTGGACTCATAAAAAGTCGAGGGCGACATAATCTTTATAGTGAGCGCATGGACAGAACACTTTACTATTATATTCCACAATCTCTATCAGAAATTTCATATGTTCCTGAAGTTAACTTTTTTTTAAATACTTTTTTTCTTTTCAATCTGTAACAGTTACATCTATTCTATTATTTTTTTCAGTAACATTAAAAATAGAATTATAAGTTGAAAAAGAAAATAGAGCTAATTCATAGTTAAAATTTGGATCAAGATTTAGTGGAGTGTCTAAATTAAATGTTATATTCCAGTCTGTACTTTCTACAATAAATGATATTGAAAATTTTTGAGATAAATGACTTCATATTTTTGTAGAGATCGGTCGAAGATCTGGACAGCTGCGCTGGAAGCTTCCATTTTTAATATTTAAAATAAAATATTCTGAAAACTTTATTGGATTGGGCTAAGACAACTCTCCTGGCTTTAATCAAAATCTAAATCAAATTTAACTTTAACTTTTAATATTTATTTAATATTTAATATTTTTTATTTAATATTTATTATTTAATATTTTTAAAATTAAATGATCAAGAATATCATGACCTGTTTAATCACAATAAAATTAAAAATTAATAATTAAAACGATGATTTTTGACGTTTATTTTCAAAAAATCTTCCAAAAATCTTTTCTCCTTTTAAATCAATTATTCCATATAAAATTGGTAATGTAAAATATATTTCATTTTTCTATCATATTTCCATTTTGGTGTATATCATTTTTCGATTTTATTGCTGTATTTAAAAATTCTTAGATGGTCACCAATATGATATTTAGGTATGAGTTTTAAACTTAAATCTGAAATATTTTCATCAGATTTTATTTTTAATTTTTCAGGGTTTTTGGATGCTTCATTAGGAGAAATTCCAATTGAAGAATGAATTTTATTGTTATAAATATTTATTAAATTTGGTATTAAGTTTAATCATTTTCTATTTCCTTGTTCTTTGAATTTTTTTAAACATCATATTTTTAAAGTTCTATTAAATCTTTCAATAACTACAGTTTTTCCTTTATTCTCTGTTGAGTAAATTTCTATTTCATTATCATCAAAAAATGTATCAACACAAAGTGTTTCTGGTATTCTTTAGTAGTCTCCAAATATTGTATCAAATGCATTTGTTATAAATTTTCCAGTTTTATTTTTTAAAGTTACAGCAAAAGCGTATCTTGTGTATAAATCAATAACTGTTCATATTATATTATATTCACTTTCTACTGGTACAAATGTTAAATCTGCTGACCAAATATCATCTTTATTAAAAACTTTAAATTTAAGATACTATAATTAAGATACTATATTTAGGTTTTCTAAATTCTTTATGAAGTTCATTTTCTAATTGTTTTTTATTTTCTGGTTTTAATTTTTTGGATTTTTTAAACATTTTTCATTTGCAATATTTTTAGTAGCTCTTGGTAAACCTTGTCGCAACGGAGTTGTTAACGGTAAAGCAGTACCAAATAAAACTTTACTTTTCATAATTAATTTTACAATAGCTCTTTCTAGTTTCTCTCTTGGTGTTGGATTTTGAATATTGTTCATTTCATGTATCATTTCAACATCTGAAAAATGTCAATCTCTTAAATCTTTTGAAATATATTTAACATCATGTTTCATTGCAGCTTGATAAACTATATTTATTGGAATGGAACCAGGTTTAGGAATTGGAGGAATATCTAGTTTTCCAGTTTCATTATTTCATTACAGTTTTCTAATCTTTTATCAATATTTGTTCAAACTCTTGTAAATTTGTGAATGGGATTTGTTTTATTTAAAGGATTTAAAGATTTTAAATGTAATTCTCCTGGATATTTTCCCGTTGCAAATTTTTAAAAAAATTTATTAATATGTTATTGCTTGTTGAATGTCACCACCTTTTTTGAAACATCGTGATATTTTTCTTTAATTCTTTCATGAGTACTTTTATTAATATTTTTAAAAAATATATGTTTGTATTTAAATGTTTACTCTTATTATATTTCAAAATACTTTTATTACAAACTTCAAAAAAATGTGATAAAATCAAAAATTATAATAGTACTATCAACTGTGTATGACGATACATACACGACAATAGTTCCACGGTGTGAAACTCTATATTTATTAAATTAATTAGAAATAGTCTAACGGTGTAAGACTTTAACATAATAATTTTATATTTTAAAATTAAATAAATTTATTTTTACTCTTATAAAAATTCATGAAATCAATCGAGATCGAAGCTTTTAAATATAAATTTTAAAAATATATCATTTTTACAATATAAATCACAATATAATTTTGATTTGTTTTTCTCTGGTTTGCTCATTTTTCACGTAATGTTATATATATTGATTCAATAAATGAGTACTGATAATATGATAAGTAGTGGGAAAAACAATGATGAAACTCAAGACCTAAGATTTTAAATAAATATTGATATGAAAAGTTCACACTGTGGAACTATTCTTGGGTGTTGGGTTTCCTTATTTTTTATCACTACTGAGTCGTCTTCTATGAGTTATTAAAAAATGAGGAAACTGTTAAGTTTGTTAAAACGCTAAAAGTTTATCCTAATCAATTAACGTGGCTCGTAAGATCTGTTTATAATCAGAAACCTTTAGAGTGTGTTAGCGTTCAGATTTAAGACAAACAATAAATTATGAATATTTTTAATCGACTGGGCGATTGGTATAAATATACAATTAAAAGAATCAATAAAATGATCAACTTTTATTGATTATTTTATTTTTTTTAATAACCAATTACTTTCTTATGGCTATCAATACTCTATTTTTCATTACTTCCTTTGGTAGTTTACAATCATTTATTATTGTCTCTTGATAGACATCCTTTAATTGTTTTTATAGACTGTGGTATAGATAATCTACTTTGTTTTTTATGTATAATGCTAATTTTATGTCAAAACTATCTTTAACTGAAGCTTTGGTTACTTCCTGTTGAGTTACATAAATACCTTTTTAATTGGTTTCTTCAATTGTCACTCCACATTTGACAACTTCCTTTTTTATTATTAATCGGATAATTTCGTTTTTATCGGTTGTAATTAATACTATGGGTGTTTTAGATTCGTCCATTAATGAAATTCTTCGGGGCACCGTTTGATAATTACTCGGCATTTTGGTATATTCGTATTGAGACACTACAGATTGAAATCAAGATATTTCTTGAAAAGATGTCATTTTTAGAAATCTTAGATTACAAAGATTTTTTACTGCTTCGTATAATAGAGTGGCTTCCTGTGTGATGCAAAAGTCTTTTTTCATATTATAAGATGGTATGGATAGTAATTGTCCAGTATTAACACCAAAAACTCATTCGTAAGCTAGTAATTCAATTTGGTAATCTTCGATATCCACCCCTTCATTAACCTCTTTTCCATTAACTACTTTCTGATATCCCTCACATTCTCCATTATGCGAAATTGTTCCTCTTGTGACAACCTGTCAAGTTATGATGTCTACTTTAACACCGATTTTTATCTTGTCATCAATTTTCATTTTTCCAAATTTAAAAGCGTTTTCACAAACATCAGCGGCTACTGGTATTTCCCGTGGTAAGAGTTTTGCATAAATAATGGGCTGTGCATGCCGCAGTAATATTTTAAGGTAGAAACCCGTAATTGACATTTCCTTATATTTGTTCGGTGAAAATCGGCTTGTTGATAAATATAATGCGTGCGACTATGTGATGTAAGATTTTTGGGCATAGATACGTGTATTCTTGAGTGTCTACTAACGAATATATTTTTCCAAATTTTGGATTTGTGCAGTCATACGCTACTAATCCTCCTCCTGGTTTAAATAATGAAAACACTACCATCATCATTATTAACCATTGTTTAATGCCAAATCTAGGGCTTGTAGTTTCTGGTTGATTTTTGGGAATCAACGCATCCCATCCAACAAACTGGTTAAGAAACGACATTATTATTTTATTCACTTTTGTACAGGTATTCATTAGTATTTCTTGTATTCGTTCAGGATATTGGCGAATTTTATCCATTGCTTGTTGGACTAGTGCCTGTTACGTAACTACCTTTTGTGTTTTTAAGATTGAGCATCTCTTGTATATACTGATTATCCATACTACTAAACTTTTGCACTTTAGGTAGGATATCACGTATTTTATCAATTAGGTCCGTTAAAATAGGGTCCTTTATATGATGACCAGTATTTCTAATTCGTGGATTATGTTGGCAACTCTTATCATAATATCCTTTTCTCCTTCTAATTTATTATTTACATCCTCAGCCAATTGTTGAGTCATTCGCAATTGTATTCGTTGTTGCGTGATATTAACGCATCTGTTTTTTCGACACTTTTTCTTCGTGGTATGTATCAGGTTAGTCCATAAATTCGTGCGTATTGCATTATATCTTTGATTATTCATTAAAAAATTAATGAGATTTAAATAAAACTTGTTTAAATAAATCATTTTTAATCTTCGATCATGTGGTAAGGA
>JBBMKC010215406.1:0-12657 GCA_037834085.1 Bipalium vagum | reverse complement strand
AATAATAATAATAATAATAATAATAATAATAATAATAATAATAATAATAATAATAATAATAATAATAATGATATTAATTAATATTCTAAAAATTGTCACTGATTAATGAAAATATAACAAATCATTAAACGTTATGTTTGGATTATTAATTAAATATAAAATCCTCGTTTTATGAATTTAAAAATATTTTTGCAATTGTAACAATTATTTTATTTTCATACAATATATAAATTTATTCGCAATGGAAATTTCAAAAATTCAGGTTGAACCCATGTCTAAAATGATAATTATTAATAATAATTAATCCCATATTCATATGGTACCATTTTAGGAATTTGATAACAATGAATTAATTTTCTGTGAATTTTTCAAATTTTTCATTAGCATCAAGATTTTTTGAATTTTTCCTTAATAAGTCTAAAATATGTTTTCTTTATATTTTAATAATTCATAATATAAACAATTCCTTCTTTTCAATGTAAAATGTTTATATTATCCCTCAAAGTCATCTCAGGTTTTGATTTGTGCTGTTTGATAATTTAAAAATTTTTTACTATTATTTTGCTGGTCTACTAAAGATTTTGAAATAAAATATATTTTCATTACACAGTCAACCATCATTAATCAGAAAAATTAGAAATTGATTTCCTTTCAGATTGTGAATTAATTCGGATATTAATAATAATAATCTATTAATTCCCAGATTAATGATTAAATTATTAAGAAAAAGACAATTTTCTTTTAAAATCAATTACTAGTAATTTAATTCAAAAAACAGCTTTCCGATTGTGGATCATGAAGTTTCGAATTAATGATTCCAATTTGTCTGGAAGCGTTCGAAAATTAACGAAATAAAATTTTTTTTCGTAATAGGAAGTTTTCGGATTAATGAGGATTGGCTGTATTTTATTTTAATTTTTTTATTCATAAAAAATATTACCTTTATATCCAGTATGAAAGTTTATGTTATTTTATTTAAAGCTTTGTTTTAAAAAAACTTAATAAATTTATTATTATTTCTTCTGACTTTTCTTTCTATTTTTCATCTTAACTTTGTGATATTATTATTTTATTAAAATATTTTTGCTGTTGGCATCTCGCAAATCATGGATCAAAAATGTTTTATATGTTATTCATGTTTTATAATTTATTAAACAAAAAAATTAATTTAATTTTTAAAAATTTAAATAAAAATTTTATTCACACATTTTATTGTTATCATTTTAACAATTAAATTAATTTTTTTATATTTATAAATAATAATATTCATAATAATAATAATATTTTATATCAATATTTAAATTAAATGTGTTTACTTTTTATGTAGCGCGTCGATTCGGAGAAGTAGTATGAGAGAAAAATCTCTTATTTCTTGGAAAGAAGCTAGACAAGAAGCATTAATTCGGGAAGTTGTAGAGAAGAAAATCACTGAACCGAAAAGTGATTCCATAGCAAACAATAATCACGTTGTACCAAATAATGAAATCGGTACAGTAGAAAAGGATAAAATCGAAGTATAATTTCGGTTTTTCTTTCCAATCTTTCAAATAATTTCTTTTTGTCAACATTATTATCATTACAACTGATCCTATTTTTATGGTTTTCAATAATGATTGTCTCTCTTAGGACATTTTTGGGTTTGGTTTCAGCTTAATGATCTGCAACTAAGTTCAATACTAGATTTTTGGTTACTTTTTGCTGAAATTCATTTCTGGACACTTAAATTTTATTTATATTTTAATGGAATTACAAATCCAACATTAAATAATTGGTAAATAAAAACGCGCCGTTCATTATTCGTTAGATTGGCTCATAAACGATACCAGACCAAATAGATTTTAATAATTACTACATTTACTGAGCTCATTCAGTGAGAATATTTTTTATGATTTTATTTTTTTAATTTTTATACACACAATATCTTAAACATTTGACATGGGAATTGATTTTATTATTTTTAAAAATACACTGAGGTTCGGAAATATAAATATATAATATAAATTGAAACTTAAATAATAAAATATTATTTAATACGCAAATGTATATAATATACATTAATAATATATAATTAATATACATTATTTAATATAAAAATATTATATATATATATATATTTTTTTTATTTATTTATTTATTTATTTATTTATTTATTAATATATATGATTTTAATGGTTCTGATTAATGGCGAATGTTCACCAATACATGTTCTGAGTTAACGCTGTCTGTGTCTTCTTTCTTGTATGATTTACTAAAATATTTCTAAATTTCTGTCTAAATCTTCTTTCTAAAAGATAATGTAATTGTAACTGAGAACGATTAGAACATTATGAAACCATATTCGATGAATAAGTTCACTGTTCGTCATAAATAGATGTTAATCGTCATGCGAAGGACTATCCTCGATATTAGATTCTGGCAATCGCTGAATTAATTAATTAATTTAACATGATTTTTTTATCTCTGCTTTTTATTTTCACTTATCTTTTAAACATGAAGATGTAACTTTAAAAATGATTCATTTAAAAAACTTTTCCTACTGGTTCAAATAAGATATTTTTATTTAATTTTAAAAACATATAATTCCAATTTTAATCTTGTGAACATCATAAATTTATTTTTTAAATAGATACATTTCAATAGTTTTGAACAAATTTTTTCCAAACATTTATTCTCATGAAACATGTTTCGAACTATTATCAGTTCATCATCAGTCATTATTCATATTTAAAACAACACACTTTAATTTCCTAAACGGCGGTCTAATTTTTAATTTAAATATTTTCGAATTTTATTTAATTTAATATGTTTCTTTAAAAATATCTTTTTACATGATAATATATTAGGAGATCGACATGAACCAAGTGATGTTGGATGTACAAGCTTATTCTCAAAAGGAACCATTTGTTCGTCGGGGATCAAGTCGAAATAGTTTCACTCATTCGCATCCATATCACAGTCCGTCTCGAGATCTTTCAATAATGGCCGAATCGGTGAATGAGGAGACATCGTCCGATTTTATAGAACATAACGAAAAAGTCGAACCAAAACCATTACCAGCTATCAGAAATAGTCATAGAAAAAATGTTTCCTCAAACATTATTAATTCAAATTCACAAGATAGTAAAAGCAGTCCCAATTATTCCGATTCTCCGTTCATTAGAAGTTGTGATCCAAATCGTTCCATAAAGAACGAAAGACCTGTTACGAATAATTCTAGCCAACGTGAAAGAAAGCGAAAAGAAATAGAGCATTCCTCTCCAATAGTTAAGCCCCAAAAATCACAAGGATGTTGCGTGGTGATGTAACATCTTGGTATTTCAGAGTCCATTATAGTGTGAGGTCACACTATGAAATGTATTGTACGTTTTTCAATCACATCATGGATCATTGATTCTCGAAGGCACATTATTCGAGATGGAATGTCATTTTGGAAGCTTTGTTCAATAGGGAGTTTTTATCGGACTATTTTTGTAAAGAAAATCTTTTTACTTTTTTTTCAACGTTAATTTCAGAATTGATTATGTCACTGTTATGATATAATGGATGTTAGGATTGGTATGGATTATTATTCTTAGCTTATGTAAACAAAATTGATTTTCACCCCGTCTTCCAAACATATTGATTAAGCTTGAGATCTGTGTAGATTTGTTTTTTTTAATGAATATTATTGATTTATTACCTTTTAGAAAATATTCATACTGATTCCAAAGTTAAAATAATTGTGATAATGATATTTATTTCTGTATCATTTTTCAGTAAAATTAATTTTCACGATTTATTTTTCCTGTAATTAACTTTAATTTTTTCAATCAGATTATTGATGCGTTTTATTATTTAATTTTTCTGAAATCATTTATATTTTATTAGTGTGAATAAATTGTTTAAATGAGGTGAAGCATGAAATTTGATTTATTAACTTTTTATCAACTATAATATTTCTGTTTCTCATATCATACTTTATTGTAATTATATAAAAAAAATAAAAAAATGATTACATCTTCGAAACAAAATGGAGCAAACTGTTCTTGGAATGATCCAACCAATGTTTTGTGTCTGTCTAATAATTTATGGATTAAATTTAATGGATCATTAAAGAGAGCCAAATTTTGATAGTATTAAACTAATAAAGTGGTTAATCGATGAATTAAAAGAATTATGCAATATTTTGCTTAAGAAAGTTTCCAGTATTAAACTGATCCCCTGCTTATTTCTAAACTGGTGGAAATTGATTTCATTAACTAACATCTATTTCTTATGAGATGAAAATAATTTACCAAAAACCTTTTGTTCTTCAAAACTCAGAATGTAAGTTCATTAATTAGGGGATATCCGTTATAATGATGATAAGTTTCTAGACCTTTGTAAATTAACTTAGCACAAAAAGTCCTACTATTGAACCATAATGATCAATATAGATGAGTATCAAAAATTACAGGTAACAGATTTTCAATAATTAACAAATCACCCAAAATTGTATTGAGATATTCAATATTTAAATTAATTTAATGATATTTTTGATATTGCAGCTAAAATGACAACTACAAACCCAGAATTTCTTACTGAATCTTTGAAATGCAGTTTTTTGCGATATCGGGTGATGTAGAGAAATTTCTTAACAAATGTAATAGACTATTTTGACATGTTAGTCCTACCAAATAATGTTGAGAATAGAAAGTTTGAACTTCTCCAGTTAGAGAAGTGGCAGTGATAAGATTGAGGGAGAACGCTCAAATAGAAAAATACGAGTTAAAGGATTCAGAAATGGATTACAAAGAGCAAATGAGAATCAAATTTGGAAAACCAAAATTTAAGGGTGAGGGATCTCAAGGAAGCAATTAATTATGAGCCTGAAGAAAATGATATCACCGTTTATGTCATAAGAGTTAGTGATTTTGAGATCAAATAATAAAGTACGCATTGGAAAAACCCTGAAAAAGATAATTTTTGTTACACTTACAAAGAAAAACAGATTTTTAGGAGATGATAAAATGAGATGAAGAAATTCGATAAATGAGGATTGCTATCAATATAAGTACACGTTGTCTATTAAAGAGATGTAGTGAACATGAAAATCAAAATTAGATAATCAGAAACCAGATACTAAACTGCATAAATATTTTATTCGTTATATTTTTATTATATAATTCTAATCTTTTAACATACAGGGTTTTCCAAAACCAATGAAAAAGTTATTTTTGTCTATCAAATTTTTAGCAAACTATATTTTATTTAAATTTTAAAATGTATATTAATTTGATTAAAGTAAATTTTGTTTAAATTATATATTTATTTAAAAAATGATAGATATGCATATGAATCTCAATTTGAAAACTGACAACATTCGATGTTATTATACAAATTCAAATTTTAGTTCAACCTCAATTAGGCAAATCAAGAGATAAAGAAATTTAAGCAAAAACTCGTGCACCTGTTCGTCAGTAACCAAACTTATTCGGAAATGTGAGGCAACTGGCAGTGTTCTATCTGCCTTATAGGAAGCTTTCTTTGGTCACTGTGAGTAAAACCGTTATTAAAGATGTATTGGATGATACTGATGGCAAAATGTCCATTCGAAGATTATCTATAAAAACTAATATTCCATCAACCTCGATTCAAAGAGTCTTGAAAGATAAGAAGTTGAAGCTTTATAAAATACAACTGCTTCATGAGTTAAAGCCAGTATATTTATAAGGAACGAGTTAAATTTGGTCTGTGGTTTATGCAGCATCTGGATATTCTGCTTAACATTTTCTGTACTGAAGAGGCATACTTCTACATGGATGGTGAAATTATCCAATATCATTGTCAAAGTTTTGCTTTTAGTAAGCCAACACCTTTCATGACAAAACCACTTCATCTGGAAAATATCTGTGTCTGGATGGGACTCAATTCCAAATTCGTTATTGAACCATTTATCTTCCATGAAACAATAAATAAGAATAGTTACCTTGATGTCCAAAAATTTTGAAAAAAAATTGGTATGCACAAGATCATATCCAGGGGGTATGCCCAAAATTAGCCTTCTCGTTCACCAGACCTGATACTAGTTAATTATTGATTTTGGTGCTTACTGAAGGCAAGGGTTTTCCAATACTAAACGACAAAAATATATTATGGAAAATTGAATAAAAGAAAAATGCTACCCTTTTTACTCCTGAAGATCTACAAATTGCAATATTGTTCTTCCAAAGAAGAATTGATTTTATCTGTTGAAGAAAAGCATTTTGAAAACATGTTATAGGAAAAACTAGTGCATTCGACTTATTAAATAAATTGTTTTTCATTAATAATATATATGTTTTGTCTATTTTATTCATCGTTTAGCTTTTCTTGGTTTTGGGACAACCTGTATATAGCATCTAATTATATAAACCTATTATAACTGTTGTGAGCACAATAAAATTTTATTTTTTTTATTATAAATTATTAGCAACAAAAAGTTTTGCTTTACATAATTAAGTGTGAAATTCAATTAAAGACAACATAAAATATTGTATTTAATATCAAAATCTCAACAGATACATTTAAGTATTTCTAGTTTTTGATATTGTATGATTATAATTATTTGTGTTTATTAGTTTCTTGATTCATGCTAACTTTATACCGAAAATGCGGAAAAGGAAGACGTTGACAAGTGAAGAAATTACAAAACCAGGAGTGTATAAGGATGATGGTCTTTAAAATCGTGAAATATAATATAAAATTAAAAGCATATCCTACAGCTATTAATAATGTCACAAAATTAAAGAACAATTGTGGAGCCAGATATTATTAAAGTTTTATTAATGTGACGTAGTATTTATTTCGAAATGACTTTAATTGAATTTCGCAATAAAAACGATTTTAATTGTTGTTTCTTTACTTTCCTATGTATTTAAATGTATCCTTAAGAAATATGTCATAACTAAAATTCAATGAATACTGAAAGACTAACTAAAATTTAATTTATTATTAATGAAAATTATTTGAAAAATTGAGTTGCCTTTGCATAAGAAACAAAAAGCGCTTTTTTGAAAATTTCAAAAATATCCAACAGAACAACTTATATACATATTTATAAAATTACAGTTATATATAATCTCCGTGCTTCTTTATTACATGATGCAGGTGATCTTATGTCTTCAAACTCTTTAGACAACTTTAACCTTGTCATTTTACTTTTTACGAAATTTTGCAGATATCCCGATAGGGAATTGATATTCGGAAAACGAGTTTTTCTCCAGGTGAGTTTGAGATTTCTAAAGACAAACCTGTCTAAAAATTAATATCTGGAGAATTTTAATTTTATGTTCTTCACAAAAAGTGAAAAAACAAGATCCATATTAGCCACAATATAGATAATACATTGTAATATATTTAATTAATTGAAAATTGATTATTTATCAATTTAATTCAGTCAGATATCATGAATTGAGCACTCACCTTAAGACCAGTCAATTTAACTCAGAGATGCCTAAATGACATCGTCCTGGATGTCTTGTTTAATCATGAACCTAACGCCACTTCAGATAGACTTACACTAGTATAGAAATTAAGTTATTTTTACACTGTGACAATGTAGTTCTGTTGATATACTCTGCCGAAACCTAATTCCTAATAAACAAACATCTATTAACTTTAAAGTGAGACCATTATTCTTTACTTTAATTTTAGAGTATTTATCTTGAATTTGTTATAAATCAAATAATATTTTGTGTCGTACTTAGTCTTTTAGTTGTCATTATTAGCTTTAATGGTGACAGTAGATTATAAATCTTTTTGAATCGAAATAATGTCTTAAAAAATCATTGTTTTCATTTTCTAATACGTTTTAGAACCATTTGTGTATTCAAATCCTTTAGTAAATTACGCTAAGCCAATTTATCCGTGATTATTAATTTTTAGATTATATATAGCACCAAAACGATAATATTATATACAAATGAATTTTTTTTAATATTTTTAAGAAATAAGAAATCGTGGTTGATGGACGTATTGTTGAAGAATGATTTATAAATTAATTCTTGGTTGGATAGACAGAATGTGGATTCAAAGGTTTTCATAGAAACTCGAAGGTTCTTTTTTGTTTAAGGAACGCACTTACTAACAGCCAATAGTAAGTGCGTTCCTTAAACAAAAAAGAACCCTTGGTTTAAAGTAAATAAGGAATAAAAAATATTAATGATACATTGTTATAATTTTTAATTAATATTCTAATACAAAATTTTATTTTTCTTTAATTAAGGAACGTTTATTTGGATACTTATTTTATAACGATTTTTAACATTAACACACTTGACTAAATTTATAAAAATACTGAATTATAGGCTTTGAATTTAATAATATTATATTATTTTATTTTTAATTTATAACGAATATTATTAAAATATTAATTGAATGGTGAAATAAAATTCTTTGGAAACTATTAATTGATTAATTTTACCAATAATTATTCGAATGGTCTATTTCATAATAAAAAATATATTACAGGTGTTACTATTATACTAAAATGTAGCAACGTGTGCTCGTCTGCTCGTGACTCCTCACTTTGTGTAACTCGTTGTGTTCGAAATCCCTCTCAACTCCTTTGAATGTAAAACACCCTCCACTATACAGTATCCGCTCCCTTTAATAACCAATTCGAGATATTTAAAATAAAACTTTATTTGTACTAACAATTACAAATATTAAATCGATCACAAAAGAAATCTTATTATGGATAAACTGAAATCCAGCTACTACTGAATTTAAATTTAATAATGATAATAATTTAATACTAAAATTAAAGAAAAAAAACGAAAAATAAAAACAATCAAAATTGATCTCACCAAGAGCGACAACGGGTTCTCGGGTCACCCGCTAGGCCCTTCTCAGGTCACCAAGGGGTTCCCAAGCTCGATGGGTCCCCTTGTAAAAAGAATCCAACTGCATAATTTGGAAATGAATAAAAGATTTACTGTGGTCGTCCTCTTAATTCCTCCAACAGCGTCCTCTGGAATTTTTGACAGTTTCCTCTCAAATTTTCCGACAGAACTTTTGAATGTTTCCTCTGAAATTTTGGGCGACTTAACGGAAATAGCCGTCTCCTTTTATAGGCGTAGGAATTGGTCTACGATCACCAATCCCTACTCAAAGACGACTATAGCTTCTCACCATCTCCATGCCGAGATAGTCTCCTGATCCCATGAAAAATAATCCCCACGACGGGATTTCCCCTTACTAATTAATCAGAAAAGAATTTCCCTTTTTTTTGAAAAAAATATTTTTTTGTATTATTATTATTATTATCGAAATTATTATTATTATTATTACTGAAATTATTATTACTCAAAATTATTATTTTACCAAACCCCAACACAGGTAAGAAAGGCTGATTATAAAATTTTATATGAATTTTATTATTACTGAATAAATTAAATATAGTTTACATATTGTAGAAAACAATTTTCAAAATTTCCTAAAATGAAATAAGGACCTCTAAAATAAAAATGTCACCCAAACGAAGTGCTTACAATTAAGTCAATTATACTCCACTGATTCGAAGAAACATATACTCTGTCGACTCTTCAATAATAATCTCATTGAGATTATATCACATGTTTTTTATGATATTGCAAAACAAATGGTCATACCTTGATTAGAAGATTGAACTTTGACTCTTCATTTTTATGAATTTACAAAGAAAGGCCTATAACATCTAAGAATGTTAAAATGTAAAATGTTACTTTCTTAACTTAATGATAATAGTAATTATATTAAATCTACATATTGAAAAGTTACTTATTTAGCAAATGGCTTCAAAGTGACTATTAAATCGTTTTGTCTAAATAGGTAAATATTAAATTAAAGGTAATACTTTAATCATATAAAAACATTATTGTTTTAATATTCTGTATAAAAAGCAATAAATCAAGTGACATTTCAAAATATATTTATAAGGAATTGTTTTATTGTTTGCCTTCCAATTGAAGGAAAAGATTTATGATGCCACAAATACGATTATTTCCGCTCTGGGTAAAAGTGTAGTGAGCTATAAAACCTCAAAAAAATGTTTGACCGATTTAGAAGCGGAAATCTAGATCTTAAAAATGCTGAAAACTCAGCATTCAAAAAATCAGGCTTCACTATTTGAAGGCGATCTCGGAAATCTGCGTACTTGGCCAGATTCTTTCGATCAGCATTTCGAAAAGTTTCAATCTTATCAATAGGACATTTAATATCCACAAGATAGATTATTCTTTTCTCAGCATTTGTAATCATAAGATCGACACGCTCATCTGAATAAGGTAACAGAGCACATTTCTTGTCCTTGACAACAATTATTGACGGATTGAGAAGTGCTTCATATATTATATTTAACCAAGCATTGTGACGGTCATTAAAAAGTGTCAGATTCGGAATGCAATTTTGCAAGGCATGCAACATTGATTCTTCTTCTTTATGACATCGTCTACAAAGCCGTGACTCATCATCTTTATTTAGGGGTTTAGCATTTATAGCCAGAGAATTAGTTCGCGACTTGTGAATAAATTTAAAATCGGACTTTCACAACCCCCCATTAAAAATCATCTTGTTCACAAATGGACTCAATTTCAATGTCTCAGCAATAAGACTACTTCAGTTACTTTTAAGCCATTTTGAACCACACGAACCATAGATATAAAGA
The DNA here is from genome assembly GCA_037834085.1 of Bipalium vagum. Lineage (NCBI taxonomy): Eukaryota > Metazoa > Platyhelminthes > Tricladida > Geoplanidae > Bipalium > Bipalium vagum. Next base: position 2,012 of record JBBMKC010215406.1, on the reverse strand, counting down.
TGTAGAAGGCGAAAAATACCTCTTCGATCTTTGAGTGAGCTGATGGAAGTGCTTCAAGGTATTACCAGCTACCTTAAAATGTATTGACAATAATGTAGATTATTTCACAGAATAATATGTAGTTATATGTTGTAGAAATATATATTTATTTTATCAATCTTTTGATATGTATTATTATTTTAAAAAGGCACCTTTTCAATTTGTAGACCTAATAATAAAGAGAATGTTTTTTTAAAACTTTTTTATCTATAATGTATATACATTATTTTATGGTATCGAATATTATTTCCATTGTATGATTAGTAATAAACTTATTAACTTTAGGGGAAAATTATAATCAATAGTTTTTTCCAGTGTCAAATAAAGTTTATAATAAAAAAGCCATAAAATATCAAATTTAATATTTTATCCCATATTTTAGAAACTAAATTTCATTTCAAAATGAAATGTGGTCAAAGTTTAATTGCATTCATATATCTGTATTTTCTTTACAACTGCTTTAATTGATTAGTATATTTATGTTTCCATTCTTCAGATTTTAATAACTTCCTTTAAAACCTATAAATTTATTAATATTTAACTTTATTTTTAATTAAGTTAGAGATATTAATCTTGAAAAATAAAATTAAAGATAAATTTTGTTTAAATATTTCTTCGTGTGAACGCAAAATACGAGAATATTATCAAATATTCTTATATTATGCTTTTTATATTATTTTTATTTATTTTTTTTTGTTTTCATACATTACATAATATTTTGGCATTTTTAATAAATTTTGTTATAATAAAATGAATCTTAAATATAATTATATATTCTTATAAGCCTGTTAAGTATTAAATCTAGTAATGAGTCATTGAGATGTTTTGGGCATGCATTAAAATTCAATAAAAAACAACATTGTATTTAGAAAAATAACAATAACCAACTAAAGTGAAACCTCACTATTGTTACTATATAACTTTATAAAGTAACGTATGCTCGTCTACCAGTAACTCCTCACTTTTATAATGTTGTGTTCGCAACTGGGTTACAATCAACTTGAAATCGAAACTCCTCATAATAAAACCTTATTTGTTTTCTAACTGAATTAAAACACCAACAATAATACTCTACCCGCACCCTGGGAACTGAATCAAAACAAATCACAGTAAAACTTTATTGTGGTACAAAGTTCACAAGAATCACAAAAAAAAATCATAATTTAAATCAATTCCACACGAAAAATCAAAACTGATCAATCATTAAAGAATGTTAAAATAAGTTATGATTAAGAATAATGTTCAAAGAATACTAAATTAATAATGATCACAACAAAAAGAAATAAAATAGATTAAAATAAAATTAAGAAATCAAGGGACGACCTCACCCAGAGCGAAAAGGGGTCCCCGGGTCGTCCACGAGACCATTTTCAGGTCACCTATGGATTCCCAAGCTCGTTGGGTCCACTTGTATAATCCTTCTCAGTTGCATATAGTATTAGTAGCAAACAAAAAGAAAATTTTACTAGAATCTCTGTGGTCGACCTATGTAGAAAATCGTTGCAAATAAGTTCTGAATCGTCTTTGTCTTCCCAAAAAAAATAATAGAATTCTTTCTTCAAAAATAGAATTCTATCTTCCACTAAATACAAATGACTTCTATCTTCCAATAAATGAATTAGTCAAGAATGGATTTAATAACTTCCGTACAATATTTTTTAATAATGGGTACTGTATGGGAATAGCCGTCTCTTTATATAGTCGCAGAGATTGGGCTACGATCACCAAGCCCTACGACTCGAGACGGCTATTTCCAACAATAGCCCAACATTTCTAAAGATGACATATTAGTCTGACGACTGTAAAACGACGTTTCAACGCCCAGACATAACATAAATAACATAATTATTTATCCTACTCTTATTACTATCATCGATGTAGATAATTAATTAATAAATTATTATTATTATTATTATTATTATTATTATTATTATTATTATTATTCTTATTATTATTATTATTCTTATTATTAT
>JBBMKC010215395.1:0-12657 GCA_037834085.1 Bipalium vagum | reverse complement strand
ATCAGAAAATAATTTTTAGGGAATTCTAGAGTTTTAATAAAATTTTGAGAATTTAAGATTAATTTTGAGATTATTTCCAGATGAAGATCAGTTTCAGAAAAGTATATAAGGAGAGCGATTTTAGCATAATTTCACCCCTTAGAAAACGTGCAGCTTAAGCTTATCAGATTCGTATTGATTATCAGATATTGATTAGCAGATTCGTATTGATTATCATAAATTGATTCATAAGTAATATTTTTATTGTAATCGAATTTTGAAATGTTGTTTTAATTAACATTTGATTATTAATATTGATTAAACGTTTATTTAGACTATATTTGATCATTATTATATTTGATTGAACATTACCTTGAATTATTTTTGTGTATTATGTTTTGATCAGATAGTATAAGGGTTGTGTAACATGTCAGACATTAGTTGTGATCCCAGACTCTTACTTATCTTTTGTAGTCCCGTGTATTTTGTTTTTTTGTGTGGTATAAATACAATTGTTGCTCTACTGATTGTTTTGATTTGCACCACATAAGATTTGGAGTCAGGTATAAATTTGATACCCTAAATATTGAACATATTTATTGGTGAGCCTGGCGTGATTCGAAAATCAGTAGGCAATTGTGAAATTTTGGTGCGCGATTGTGTTTATCGGTTTTTGTTAAAAGTTTGCATGATTTGTTTTTGATTCTGTAAGCCCTGAGTGGCGTTCGATAAATTTTTGGAACTTTTAGTAAAGCCCACAGAGGTATAAAAGTTATTGGTATATTATTAGGGTTTCAGGAAGAAATCAGTTAGCGTTCAGAAACTAGTCTGGCTAGTGGAAAGCAATCAGTTACAGATATTCGAGGAGTTATAACCAGAAGTTTGACAAAGGTAATTAAAGAAAAGGGTATAGAGGAAAATAATCTAGAAATCGAGGAGAATAACCGAGAAGCAACAGTAGAGGATATCAATACAGGTGTTAAAGAGATAAAAGGAATGGACTACGAATTAGTAAAGTTAGCGGTTAGGAATTTTAATGGGGAACCAACAGAATTTGCAGATTTTATGGCCGAGTATAGGCAAGTAGCAGAAGCTTTAGGATATGATGAGGCACGGATGGTAAGAAGATTACCGATTCATTTAAGTGGAATGGCAAGCAGTTCATATTATGACATAAATGTAGCAAACAAAACTTGGGCAGAAGTAGTTAAGGAATTGACAAAGAAGCTAATTCCAGGAGACATAGGCAGAGTAAATAGGCAAATGTTCCACGAGAGGAAGCAAGGGGCAGAAGAGCCAGTAGGCAAATACGCATACCAAGTGGAATTATTAGCACAGAGAGCATTCGGACCCAAGAATCAGTGGACAGAAACAATTAAAAAGATAGTGGAAGATCAGTTTTCATTGGAATGTTACAGCCATTAAGAACATCGTTAGGATTGGCAGATTACAAAGATTTTGAAGAACTACTACAGAAAGCCCGTAAAGCGGAAATGAATATTAAAGGAAACCCAACGATGATTTGTGAAATCGGAGCAGTCAGAAGAGATAACAGTAGGACTAGAAATACGGAAATAAAGCGAAATGAGACCAATGAGCAGACAATAAAGAAATTTTTTAATTGCCAAAAACCAGGACACTTAGCAAAGCAATGTCGAGCTAGGAAATTAGAGTTAGATCAAGGTCCAGGAAGGGATCAAAGGAGAAATATAGACATAGTGTGCAGAAATTGTAATGAAACAGGGCATTTTGCCAAAGAGTGCAGGATAAAAATTTGTAGGTATTATAACAAAAGACGACATTTCTGAAGAAACGTGTTGGGCAAAGAATTCACCCCAAAGAGATAATGTAAACATTGATGGAAAAGTACAGTGTTTCAAATGTAAGCAGTATGGGCATATGGCGAAATTTTGTCTTAGCGAAAAGACGTCACCAAAAGTAGTTAAAAGATTGGCTTTCAGCAATGCAAAGTAAACATGGTAAGAGATAGGGAAGAGGATGACGAAACAGAAAAATTAAGAGCAGAAAACGAAGAATTAAAGCGACAGTTATTCAAGGTGATTGGCCGAGAAACAATTTCAATGATTCAACCACAGGACAATGAAATCAAAATATTAACCAGAAACGATTCGCTAGAAGAAAAAGTGGATGCTAATGGAAATGTAATCATGGCTTTGGTGGATTTGGATCAAGAAGAATACAATACGCTTCCTGAGGTGTTAGAAAGAGAATTCGCAAGAATACCGAGAAACAAAGAGAGGATTATGGATTTATTAAGTCAAGTAGCGGAGTTGGCGGTTACTCCGATGATGCTCGGTAGGATAGTTAAGATGATAAAACCACATATCATGGAATTTGGTGTTCAACAACAGAGATTCGATCTGTAATCCGTAGATATGGGAGATATATGAGATTAAGAGGAATGGATCAGCGACCAATAAAAATCAAATTGAAAATGGTTGGATATGAAGAAATGAACGTGGAATTACACTATTGTGCAAGGGTTCGAACAATAAGAGAAAAAGCGACTCAAGTAATGGGAAGAGAATGGATCATTGTAATTTTCTGGAATATATATCAGCTAGATGACGACGAATATTAAATGGACTGCGGATGCAATGCAGATGAAGAAACGGTAATGATTGCGGTTCAAGTTGATAGCAACGGACAGCCCGTGTTAACCGGAAATAGATATGAAGAATTAATTGACCAAACTGGCCAAGGAAGTTTGAGACCACCAGAAGTGACAACGGAAGTACCACGTTCTGAACCGAATAACGAGCGCAACATTATAAAAGTGAGAAGTTACTACTAACAAACGAGCTAAGGTTACTTTGCTAAAGTATAATATTAACATTATTGTTAAAACTAATTTTATTTATAGTAAATTAATAATTTAAAATTTAATCTTTATTTCGATACTTGTAATAATATAATACTTGTAATATAATAAAATATATAAATATAATTTTAAATTTATTTATATAAGCAGAGGTAAATAGATACGTATTTTTAATTATTTTTAAAAACATTTTTAAATGAGCTAGTTAATAATTAAGAAACTGAAAGTTTCAAATTAATGTCAACGTTTGCCAATAAAGTAGATGCACAAAATGTTGATGTATTTTATATACGCACCAATCAATTTAAAATTCTGAATATTAATATAAGTTATTCTTTATTATACAGGGTGCGTCAGATATTTGAGGACAAAAATTATTAAAATATATAATTTTTTTAGTGGCGCTAAAATTGATTTGCAATATTTATTGATGCAACATTAAATAATTATTTTTTAATTTAGAAATGGAAGAGATAACTTTTGAATTAACACAAGAAATGAAAAGGCATGCAGTTATTGTTTCATTAGCCGCCGGACACAGTGACTTAGAAATTTCCAAATTTCTTAATTTTGCCAGATGAGACGAACAAACATCCCCATAATACAAAAGATTCATTACGGGCTTCTATAAGTTCTGCTATGATTAATATGAACAAAAATCATTTGATCGTGGCTTGTAAGCTTTTTAGAAGTCGTCTTGAAGCTGTAATTAACACTGAAGGCGATTTTATTGAATAAATAAAACTTGTGAACTTAAAACAAGTAAAATTCCTAATATTGCTTAAAAATATACATTCTTTTCATTAAAAATATTACTTACCTTTAATATCATTTTTTGTCCTCAAATAGTTGACGCACCTTGTATATGGTTTATTTAAACTAATTGAAAATTTCAAATTTAATAGTGAAGGTCACTCAGCGAAATGAATTACGTAGAAAAGTGTTTGCCATACTTGGACGACACTCAAGAAGTGAAGTTTTTGAAAGAAAAAGTAAGTCGCCACACATTGTGTTCAATTTTTTGGAGACATGAAAATGGTGAAGCAGTAACTGAAGTTTAAAAACCAGGTAGGCTACCCATTTTAAATGACATGCAGCTGGTCAAGTTGTATAAAAAGGCTCAGGACGAAATGGATCAATCCAACCGTGTTCTTAGCCGTAAATATCAAATTTCTAAAGAAACTGTGGGTCAAAATTTGCTCAAATGTAAAGCCAAATATAAGAGTCCTGTTCCAAAATATACCGAGAAACAATTGGATTATATACCGAAGAAATGCGGATCCCTTAGAAGAAATTTTTTCACTTCGGATGTCAAAATAATTCTAGATAATGAAAATATTTAACTTTGCCCTCGGCATTGAAAATGTTACAGATCATATTAGATTCACTCCTAAAGCTAAATTTGAACCCAAAGTATTAGTATGGGCTGTGATATCCGAAAAAGGTGTGTCCCAGCTGTACATTTAGGAATCCAACATTGCAGAAATAAAATCAGGTATGTACATTAAGAAATGTCTTACAAAATTAAAAAGATTCATCACAAAAAAGCATAAAGATGATAACATTATTTTCTGGCCTGACTTAGCAAGTTGCCATTATTCACATTAAACATGGTACCATAAATTTCGAATCCACCAAATTTTCCCAAGGCTAGTCCAATTGAAAATTTTTGGGCTATATTATGTTCAATAGTTTACAAAAATGGTTTGGAAACCAAATCAAAGAAGCAGCTGATAAGAAAAGTTAAAAATTCCATAAAGAAAATTTATATGAAGTCCGCCCAAGCAATGATTTCTGATATCAAAAGAAAAAATCGCAAAAAAGACCCTTTGAAAAAAATATTTTGATTCGCTTCAGGTTTTAAGGATCCCTACCCAAGCAATTAACTGAAAGTCGAGTTCTATTGGCACCAAACATATGTAATTAATAGGGGTCGTTGTTCTACACTGATAAAAAAATATATTCCTTTGAATTGTAGTTCATTTATGAACTTCATAATTTTAAAAAGACAAAGATCTTTAAAAATCTGTAGCGATAAAACATGACATAAAAGAAAATATCCTCATGTCTTTCTCTAATGCTGCTGAGTTTGTCAATATGTACTTGAGGTTTGTAAAACACAGAAAACAACCTTGATAAAACTAAACACGTATATATTTTATGCAAAAATTGTACAAATAGTAAATTTTGTACGGACCCCGGCAGAAAAATTATTGTTTCGAAGAATGTGTCATTTGTCCCTGTTGGCCCTGAGTAGACTGATTGGACCAGTTTTGCTGTTGATTTTTTAACGGTCTCTGGAAATGCCGTAAATCATGGAACTGCCTTCCGGCTTGAGACTGCTGCTGTTGCTGCTGTGTGATGCCTTGAATGAAATTACTGAGTTGGGTCATCAGTGGGGGACCGTTTGCACTGTTGAATCCAGGATTCGATGCTCCCATCATCATAGGATTATTGGAATTATTCGGTCCTCCTCCGTGCATGAATAAGGCATTTTGGACTAAATTTGGATTCTGTCCCATTTGTGGAACTGCTGCATTCGAAGAATTGTTCATTGAGCCCACATTCACATTCTGATTAGATAAATTTAAAAAATCAATAATGATAAAATTATTATTATTGTTCATTTAATTAATCTATTACTATTATTTGCATATTTGAATATTATCAATTTTTACGTATAATAACGTCATCATATTCATCATCATTAAGACAGTGAGCACTGATTGTTTTAATTGCACTTAGTAAAGGGAATGATTAGAATTATTTGAAATAATTTATCAATCCATCATAATAAAACTAATTATTGCATATTAATCAAACTTTCTCTTCTGTTACCAAGGTTGTTATTAAAATTCTTTTTAGATTCCATTTTGATTGCTACTCGTTTAGGATGACTTAGATGATAAAAAGGATTTTTGTAAATCTTTGGTTTTCGATATGGAAGACATTCTGTGTAATAAATTATATTTTGGTTCTAAAAATCAGTATCGTGACCGTAGCAATAAGTGACCATTGTTCATAGATGTTAAAATTAACTGAAAATCAATAAAATACGAATCAAGATGGTCATATGGAATTCACAAGAACAGAAAAATCTTCTTAGATGAAACAATTTCAAAATCAGCATTCAATAACCAATGATTCTCCATGCTCCTACACAGATTTGATATTACTGATTTATAAAAAATCTAAATCAAATTGATTGACATTACTGCTTTTAGTGAGACTTTCGGAAGTTTCAAATTAAGTCAAATATGTCCCGAATATCCTTTTTAAATTATTGAAATAATCGATAAATTGATAGTTTTAATGATTTTTTCCAATTAAAATAGTTTATTCGAAAATAAAAGGAACCTGTGAATTCTGATTCATAATCGGCATATTATTTTGATTCATATTACATGGCATCATGTTCATATGAGGCATTTGCAGTCCAAAATTTTGATTAGATATTTGATTGGGATTAGAATTTAACTGCTGCTGGTTAGGTGGAGCCATCATGTTGCCCAAAGGAGGCAACATGTGCGGAGGCTGTGCATGGGACATCGATGCCATTTGTGGATTCTGCAACGGATTTAGAGGTATTTGCTGTTGCTGCAATAAAGATTGTAAGTGGTGTGGTTGAAATTGTCCAGAAAAAGAGTTAATGAAATTAGGAGGAAGCATATTCAGAGGGTTCGACGCAGGCAATGGCATTATCGAACACGGATTTGTTGTAGTCTGATTGGTCGGGGGGCCGGTTTTATTGTGTCGATGATTTATGTGAGAATCCAGATCGCGCTGGGATAAATACGTCCGTCGACATCCCTGCATTCCGTGAGGACTCCCTCCCTGGTAGCACATAAAAATACTACCGAAATTACATCGTTCAGTCTGGTTAACTTTTTTATCACACCTGTAACAGTATTAACGATTATCATTTGAAGTAACGAGAATAGTTTAGGTAAATAACAATAAACAATTTTTAAATTATAGGTGCAAAATTATGTAAAATTATTAATTTTAAATAGATTTAAAATAAGTAATAACATTTTTTGACAAATCAATATCAATTTTAAAATTATTGATGAATTTTTTTATACCAGTCAATTTTTGTCAATTCTTGTAATCAAAGGATTATAAATTGTGAATTCTGATATTCATTTGCAGGTGGAAATATTAAAATAAATATTTCACAAAAAGAAATCCCGTTAGATCCAATAACACTACGAAAGAAATATAACACCAGACACAATTCGTAACAAAAATCAAAAGCGAATCGGGAAACGAAGAATTTTTTACTATTACAAAGTTTAATATCGATTAAAAGTTCGAGGCACATAATCAATATTTTCTAACTGTTTACATAAATCTGGATATATTTTTAAAAGTGTATCTTGATTTTTAAGATTCTTTAATACATTTTCACTAATTAATTATTCTCGTATGTTTGGAATTCGAAAAGGACATGAAAATTTTAAAGCATTTGAAAAACATAAAATATTTATAAAGAATTTTTTATTGGATTATTGTAAAAAATTTTATTTTACACAAAAAATCACCAAAACATTTTAATAATTGTTAGAAATTTTAAAATTTAGTGAAGAATCAAATGTCAATAAAGATGGTGAGCAAAATTCGAATATTCTAGATGCAGAAAAATTTGAGTTCTAAATTAATCATACCGTGGACATTTCTTATCCTGATATTTAGTTCCGCATGGAAAACAGAATATGTGTTTGCATGGAATCTGCAAATAAAAAAATGTCATCAAATCAAAAAATTCATAACACAATCTCACCAGGCGACAATATATAAAGATTGGCATTTGACAAGTATCACAGAAGTGAAACACAGTATCCTTCATAATCTCTCCGACAATATAGACCTGGATAAAAACAAAAAATATCTTTAAAAATCAAAATAAATAAATGAAAAGCAGAACAAAATATAATTTTTCTGAAAAAAAGATTTTATTAATTAGGCGGTTGAGAATATTTTAATAGATTTTATTCAAAAGATTTTCTATACAAAGACAAAAATAATTCAACGCTTCAACCAATAATTCAGAAATCTAAGTCTTTATGAAAAGTGAGAAAAGGGTATTCTGTATTTTACCAAAAAAAAATATTTTATAAACTTTACAGAATTAATAATTTTTTAAGTATAGGCACTTTATCTAAAATCTAAAAAGAGCGAACGGCCAAAAAATGTTTAACACAATTACAGAAAATGAAATGAATATTTTAAACAAGGGCTCCTTTTATATATCTGAATTCGACTTTCCATAAACTAAAAATATCGTTAAGGATTCTCGTTATCTATAACTTTTTTTAGTTTACCTAGCCGATTTTATTTCAAAATCTAAGAGAAAATATCTGTTTCAGTCGTACTTAATTAATTCAGTTAACGGAAGGAAATCAATAATTTTAAGTTTTTAATATATTAATGAAATGAGATAAACAGTTTCGAAGTATACATATTTCATATTTTTTAGATCAACTTGAAAAATCTACTTCATCTGGATTTTAATGTGAAGTTTATTAGAGAAAAAATCAATTTAGTTCTTTAATCGATTAAGAACAGAATGTTTACATGGCTTACATTAATTTAATGTTTTATATATTACAATTTCTGGTTTAATAATCGATAAAAATCAATTTAGAACAAAGATTCTCTAATCTTGCACAAAATCTATGGATCATTTACATTACAAAAATTAACATGTGGTTTCTTAAATTCGAAGTGATTTACATTAAAAAATAGTTGAGATTTAGAGTCAAATTAGTCTAGCCTTTAGTTATTTCAAAAGTACTGCAGTACAACAGATTTGAAACACTAATTGAATCCAATGAAAAATAAAAAGTAAAATAACACCGTGAATGGAGCTGATTCAAAATAATTGGATTAAAAGTTTATTATTCGTACTAAAATTTGATATAAAATTTTGATATGATCAACATTATAAATAACAATGTTATATAAACAAATACCTTATTTTTCCAAACTTCTCTTTTAGATTTGTCACGCGGATCCTTAGACTTTTTCTTGTCTTTAGAATGACGGGAGGATCTAGTATTACTACTATTACTAGATGCCCGACTATGAGAAGAATTATGAGACCATGACCTAGATCTCTTATGATGCTTAGATTTACGATGTCGAGAACTGTTTTCAGGACTTCTAGATCTAGACCTTGATCGATAAGATCTATTGTAAGACGATTCCTTTGACCTGGAGACTGAAGTATAGGATCTTGATCGACTTACAGATCGAGAATCATGTCTATGTTTCGACCGTGAAGATTTTTCTTCCGACTCATTTCTATAAGAATTTGATCGATTTCGTTTGGATTTCTCTATGTACTGCTATAAATTTTTAATGGATTTTCGATTTAAAATATACTTTCATCATTTTCAGAATATGAGCTTTTAGATCGATGACTTCGTTTATTATATGAACTTACTTTCGTTTTCAAATCGGTCATCAAATTAATAAATATCAAAAATAATTACAATTTTAAAAAATTCACTCAAGTAGATCAATCAAACAATTCAATATGAAAAATAGATGTAACGGTTTTAAAAATACTTTAAATTTAAAATAAATATGTTTGCTTATAAAAATTGATATGAAGTTAATAAAGATAAGAAAATCTATTTACTTATTATTACGTATTATTAGCTTATTTCGGGAAATATTGTAATACAAAAATAATATTTAATTATAAAAAATTACATAGGTTAATAACAAATTTGATGTTACTGAAACTGAAAAATGTTATCAAATAAAATTTTAATTTATAATAATTTACAATAGTTTTGTAAAAATTGAAAAATTTGATTAACAATTTCTTTTTATTTTTCATGTAAATATGCATATTTAGAATGTCTTCTAGATAAAAAGGATTGATTAATGATCTGTGTAATAATTTATATTTCTTTCAAACATAAGTTTGAATTATGTAAACGTTTAAACTAAAATCTGTACTTTCATCTTCATAGCTTCTTTTCTCAAAATTTTTTAATTGAGCCTGAGTTGATCTTGGGATTTTATCTATTATGAACACGTTTTTTATCTCTTCAACCATACATATATTCATTTTATCTTCTCTTTCGTATTCTGCTGTCTTTACTTATACTTGTAGAAGTCGTTTTATTTGTATATAAGTTCCTTTAATTCAGTTCACGCTTTATCTTGTGAACTCACTTCTCTTAGACTGTTAATCGTTTCTTGTTTCAAATAATTCTTTCTTCTGCTCCGGCTCTCCTTTATTTCTTTGTTTCATTATCTTTTCATTGTTTTTGATATCTTACTCTTCGATTATTTCATCCTCGAAATTTATTGAAATTCTAATTTCCGTATACATCTTATTGAATACACATTTAACATTTATGTCTTGTTTGTCAACATCTGGAATGTTAACGATCGTGTCTCTCCTAACTTATGGCCACCTTGGTCACCAGATTTAAATCCTTTGGAATATTTCGTATGTGGCGTCGTAGAGAAGGAGATGAACAAACATTCTCATAATACCAAAGATTCATAACGGGCTTTTATGAAGCCGTCTTGAAGCTGTAATTGACACTGAAGGCGATTTTATTGAATAAATAAAACTTGTGTACTTCAAACAAACAAAGTTTCTAATATTGCTTAAGAATATACATTCTTTTCATTAAAAATATTACTTACCTTTAATATCAATTTTTCTGCTCAAATACCTGATGCACCCTGATTTTAGTTCGGTATGGGACAAAAAAATATTCACTTAAAAAGATATTTTCTATTATTTTTATTTTCTTATTATTTAATATTATTACCATTAATTTGTTTTGTCATGCAAGAAACTTTTTCTTTATTGCCGACGAAGATGGATATTACTAATTATAAGTCGCCCTTCAATATTAATTTCCGTCAAGCTATGTGGGACCATTTCTCTAATTTTCTATTCATTCCGATACTTCTCAGACGTTGGGAAATGCATCCTTGAGTCACATCTAACACAATAGAAAGTTTGGCATGTGTCTTCTTGTAGTAATTGTGTCAATTCGTTATCTTCAAATATTTTTTGTGGCCTACTATGTTCTTTATTCACGATGTCGAAATCTTTATTCTTGAACCGGCAAAACCATTCTTTGCATGTTGCAGTGGATGGAACATATTTGTCGTAAATCTTTACAAATAAGCTGTGTGTTTCCGCAGAGGTTTCCTTTGCAAAAAACTAATACAACATTATTTCCCGAAAATGACATTTATTTGGAACTAAATTGACCATTTTGAATTTATGTATTATTTACAGAATATATCTATGTAAATAAAGTATTGTTTTTATTTTGATTTGGTTTAAATCTTAAAGCAGCTATAAATCTAACTTAAACTAAACTATATTCTCTACTACAAATTAAATTTTTGTATTATACTCATGACCATTTTTACAAATATAATTACAATGTTTATTAAAACTTGGTTAACAGTTTTCATCATGATATTTACTTTTATAATCAGAAATTATTAATTTATATTTCAGAAATATATTTATATAATCTTCAAATTAATCTTTGTTGTTTTTTTAAATGCTTTAATTCATAAATTTTAATTATTTTATATTTTTCAACTGCTTGATTAATTTTAATTATTGATCCTGTTACAATTTTAGATCTTTCTTCGTCATTTGATTTACATGTTTCTTACCTAAACTTATAAAATTTTTACAATTTCTTTTTGTATGGATTAAATCATATTTGTTATTCATTTAAATTTTACATCTGTTTATTTTATGATAAAAAATTTCCATATTTAGACAACAATTATTTTTAACATAGTGATGCTTATACTTATGCCTATTTATTATTATGCTTATTTATGGTAAATGTAAATTTCTTGGTAATAAATATTTACATTGCATAATACCAAAGTGTTTTTTCTAAATATTCTCATGGTACGATATTTAATATTTTCCTAAGAAGATCAATTGAATATTCGTCATATTTAGATACTGTTGAATAAAAAGTGTAAAAAATATTTAACCTTTTTATTTTCTTATTGGTTCAGTTCTTCCTTCACAAAATGCTTTGGATTAATTTAAAATTTATAAAATCTAAATTTTCTAAAATATATTTATCGTACTCACATTTCTGTAATCCTAAAAAGAATAATTTTAAATTTGTATCATTAAAATATTTTATAATATTATTCAATTTTCTAAAGTCCAATTGTTTAAATTCCATTTTCATTTCACTTTTAGAATATTTCATTCTTGTTAAAAATTTTAATCAACCATGAAAATAAAAAGAAAGGTTATATTTTTCAGTATATGAAAACAATATTCTGGTTGACTGTGCAAGGTTTTGTGCTGAAGATAATTATTAAAAAAAAATTTTATCTAGCCGTTGAGTTAATAGTTAATTATTAATATTAAGTTTATAATATTAAATTAACGAATTATCTCGCTGTGAAGATAATTGAAAAATAATTTTATTAGCTATTAGAGAAAATAGTCTTCCAAAAGTAGCGATTGATGGTCGTATTTTGATTCAATCGTGGTGATTAGGAGTAAAGTATATTGGGATTATTTTTGTTCTCGGTAATAAGATAAGGTTTTTTTGAATATTTTGATTGAATACCAGATATATTTTCGGAGTAATTTACATTTTACGAACATGTTATCAACAAAGTGTGGAATTAGGAAGGTTTGCCTTCTTTGGTAGACAAAAATTCAACTTGCACACGGCCAACAATTTATCCAGGTTTTTGTTATTAATATCATTTTTAGTACTATTTATTTTTTGAATTATTATTTATTTTCTTAATTATTATTATTATTATTATTATTATTATTATTATTATTATTATTA
>JBBMKC010215384.1:0-12657 GCA_037834085.1 Bipalium vagum | reverse complement strand
TTATTAATTTATTTCTGACCCTTTTGCGGTCTTAATAATTAATTGATAATAACCAATTTAAACCCTATTGCGGCCTGTATCATTCTTTTACTTTTACAAGGGATGGCAAGGATGTGTCCTTGGCTAACCCAACACTATTAACAAATGACAATTATATCATGACGAGAGAGACCACAAGTTGGCGAAATAAGAGAGATTTTGCAGTCTATTCTGCTCATTTGTTAATCATGGTTAAGCAACTTTCTTCTGTTCTTTGGGAAGTTTCATAGTGGAGAGATGGTAAAATTTCAAAATAAAGAACAGCGGCAAGCTTTGATTCCTACAAATTGATTAGATTTTTCTCTTAAATATTATGTCATAAATTATGAAATTCATAGATTTAATAACAAACATTTATTTAAAAAATCTTTGATAAGAACAATTTATTTAATCAGAGTAAGCACCTTGAGCAGGTATACAAGTCTGCCCCTTTGTTGGCAGCTCGGAGATGCCTTTAATCCAAACTCTGGTTCAGAGATTCGATGAATTGCATAAAGACACTTTACAGCCTCGAGAGAATAGAATTTTTCCTTGTAACAAGTTATCCAACTTCCTGAAAAAAAATAGTCGATAGGTGCATGGTGCGGGGAATAAGGAGGATGATCAACGGTTTTCAAATTTAACTCCACCATTTTTAGTTCCACTCGCTTTGCAATCTGAGAACGGGCGTATTGGTTTATTACCAAAGAATATTAGTTTAACTTTGTTGAACAATCTCGGTTGTTTTTTTTTGAAAGATTCTTCATCATTTCTTCCAATTGAGTACAATAGATATCAGCTGTGATCGATTGACCTTTTCCATGAAGCTATGGTGCATCAACTCACGACTTATCCATCAAAGAGAAACCATTAGTTACTTTTGATGAATATTCGACTTTGGGCAATGTTCGGAAGCTTTATTTGCATCTAGCTATAATGTAGATCGCTTACGATTGTCGTATACGATCCACTTTTCATCTCATATAACAATGCAATTCAAAAATGAATCATTATTGTTCCGTGAGAGCAGAGAAAGACATGTATCACAACGCTTGTTCACATGGATTTCCGTTAATTCCTAAGGAATCCAATGATCAAATATTTTTACATTATTTATTTGCCCTAAATGGTCCAAAATATATTTCATGTTAAGTTCCTACTAACTACAACTATTTAATACAAATCAAAACCATCAGTGATGCACCACCATGAATAAAAAATGAGCTTTAAGAAAGGGTCGAAGATTCTTCGAAATATAATAAAATAAAAGTTCACTTATTAAATGACCTTTAATTAGGTTTGTGGTCATTGATCTACTCATGTAGGTTTCGATAAAAATTAAATATATAAACAATATAAACCCTTTATTTACTGGATTTTATTGCGCCCTTTATTTGATGAAACTTTTAAAAGGTTAAGTAAGTTTAAAAAACAAAAAACTTTGTATTATCGAATAAATATTATTATTAATTCTTTATTTCAGTTGATATCACTAAGATAAAAATAGAAATAACTTAAAAGTCGATAACGACCACTTCAAGACAATTATTATCAATAACAGTTTATTATTATTATTATTATTATTATTATTATTATTATTATTATTATTATTATTATTATTATTATTATTATTATTATTAAAGTTTCATTATTTAAAAGTTGAAATCAGACAGTACCATATGAATTCTGCAATATTCTTAGTTGTATGACCTTTTAAAAGTCAAGGTATGAAACTAAAATTATAATTTATAAATTATAATTATAATTATTAATTCATTGATTTCAAAATTTAATTTCGATTTGGAATTGAAATCAAAGTAGAATATCTGATAAAAATTACTAAGGAATTCAAGTTCTTATCACTTTTTACTTCTTTTGATAACAGACGTTCTCGAGTAGGACGTTATCACCCTTTATCATTATTTCTGCTAACTTGTTTTTTTCTCGGAAAAATTAATATCGATAAAATATTTTGGTTCAGATTTCATCAAGGTTATATCGAATTACTGGTAGGCTTCAATGATGTTGAGAAACTTATTATCATTGGTATCCAAACATCAAACATTGGTATTCTCAAAAGAATAAAAGGTAATAATAATATTTCTACACATAGATGTATGTTAATTTTTACAGTGATCGACTTTAACTTTTGTACTTAATATTGATCTCTTCATTTATTTTGTCTTTTATTTAATTGATATTTTTATCAGCCATAGTTTCTCAATACCACCGTCCCGTTTATTGATAAATTAATGAAACTTAAAATTAGAATAAAGTTTCTTGGTGGTTAAATTTTATTTATATTATTTAAGAAAAATCAATATCTTTATTTTTAAAATGTCAATATTTATTTCAAAAATTTCATGTCAGAAAAATAAATCAATAAATTAAAAAAATCAATTTTCAAAATTCTCTTGCTTTTGATTAGTTTTATTTTCTGTTAAGATTGTAATATTTTGTTGAATCAATCTTTGAAACAAGTCATTGAAACTTTGATTTCTGTTCGACGAAAACAAACCGGAAACCAATGTCTGAATTGCGATCAAATGTTGGAAAATGAGATTTCTGTGAGGACTCCGTTGCAGTGGAAAGATATCGGTAATCTGATCTTTATTGATCTGTTACAATCGGTTCAAGATCGACATGAACTGCACCGAAGCATCATTAATATGTTGAATGATTACGAAATTCAGCAAATCAAAGAATACCTTGTGATGTCAATCAATAATATTGTGAATTCAAAGAAAACCGTTGTCAAAGATCAAATGTTCAATTTTATCAACGCAGAAATGACCCACACCAATGATAATGCCAAATTAACGGAAATGTATCTGAATATTTATCAGATGAACCATTCTGAACTCTGTGGATCTACTTGGGGCAAAATAGTGACCCAAAACATGTTGTGCAACGTTTGTGGTTGCACCTTAATTACTAAAACTTCATTTTCTGAAGTAATTTCATTCACGTGTGACCATTCCTTCCACAAGAAATGTCTTGAAAATATCGGATGTGAATATTACTGTTTTTTATGTTGATTTTCTGATTCATTTTTCTAATAAAAGTTTTACATTTTGCTTTTTTTACTTTTTTATGCGATGTTTTTGTAACTTTGAATATATAATGAGGGGAATGATTTCATCAACTGAATTCAGTTCTCCCTTTGGTGATAATTTCTACTGCCTGAAATATCTTTTGAATGTATTCAATTTGATTTTAGCTAAAATTTCATTTGACAAATTTGCTTAATGAACATTTACGATTATTCGGACTACATTTCTATTTTGGTATCACTTTGTTTTCACTAAGCTTTAGGTACTTGATTCACATTTTCATAAACATGGATAGTTGTATTTTTTAATTACTGTAAACATCGGTTAATCCCAACCCCCTTCATTCGGAGTACTATCCTTGACAACCGATTATTCGATTTCTGAAAATCTAAAAATAACTGCATCAAAATATATACGGTAGTGTTAGAATTAATTGGGATAAAGATAAAATTCAAGAAAATCATTGAAGTACATTACAGAACAAATATGTCCACCTTTAGCTTTCAGGAGATCCAGGATATGATTAGGCATTGGATCCAATAGTTTGGAACTAATAATCTTGAATTTCTCATTGTAATTCCATAAGTAAATAATAATCGTGTAAATGTTCAAAAAAGAAAGTTCTATTACGGGCTCCACTTAATGCTTTATTATTATGAAGT
Organism: Bipalium vagum; assembly: GCA_037834085.1. NCBI lineage: Eukaryota > Metazoa > Platyhelminthes > Tricladida > Geoplanidae > Bipalium > Bipalium vagum. The sequence goes on along the minus strand of JBBMKC010215384.1, from coordinate 8,924 downwards.
TTTCCTCCTTTTCAGGTCTTATCTGAGATTTAATAAAAGGGGGAGTATAAATTACCTTTTTTAGAAAGATCATAATTAGGGCCCCCAAAAGTCAATAAAGTCAAAAAAATATATTGAGGTCTTCTTTGTACTGTTTTCAAAAAATATGAAAAACTTCAGAAATGGCACACTTTAGAGGATAGACTGTATATAAAACATACAAAAGCTATGATAAATAATAATCAATTTAAATTAAAAATAAATCAATTAAATCTAAAAACCTTATCTTTAAAGCAGGACAACGATGCATTTACCAAAATTTAATTAGTAAATGAACATTCTAATTTTTAAAATATCAAAACGAAAAAAAAATTCCAGGCACAAATTTTATTTTAAAAAACATTGATTTAAAACTAAAAATTTTATCAGAAATATTGACAAATGCTTTAATTAAAATTTAAAAACACTGAGTTACAAAAATTAGAAAATCTCTTTTGGTAAGAGCATTAATTTAGACATATACTACAATATATTGATTCTTTTTTATAAATCGATTCTTTACTTTTATGAGAAAGAAAAGAACCCAGAAAAAATAAAGTTTTATTTCGACAGATTTTAAAAAATCTGTGAAATCAATAATCATCTTTGATCTTTTTCAAGTTCTCATTGATCATAATCGGTTCGGAAGATTGTCTTTTTCTAATCTGACGGCTAAAAATATCAATTTTTGAAATTGAGAGAACAAAAAAGGAATCCATACTCATAAGGAGAATGAATAATGGTTTCGATTTCCGTTAGACACACGGCCACTCCTCCTCCAGCAGTCGGAATTACGTTTCCCTGTAAAGAAAAAACAAAGATCCGATCGATTAAAAGTCATGAGAATCGATCATACCGAGTGATAATCGACTTGAAATTGATTATCAGTGACGCTTTGGTGCTGCAATACATATTTATCAGCCTTCTTTAATTCGCTCAGGTCTAATGGCTTCTTGGAAGATATCTGAGTTTTTATATTCAATTTATTCAGCGTTCCAGATGGAATTTCGTCTTTTTCCTTGTGTTGATAATAATGCTCTGTAGAAACCCGAAACATAGTTACACACACAGTCAATACAATAACCGAATTCAAAATAATTGAAATTTACCTCCAGATTTTGATCGACGAAAGTTTGGATTGAAAAATCCTTTTTTCGTTGCAGCAGGAGTCTGTGCCACAAACCGGCTTGTGTTTACTGAAGCACTAATGACGGGTTTCTTATAATTTGTTGGTTCCTCTTCGAATTTCTGTTTCAACAATTTAACCTATAAATTTAAAGAAAATCATTAATAAGTCAATAAATCAGAAAAAAAGATTAATCACAAAACAATAATGAAAAATACAAAACACCAAACTGATTTTGTTGGATTGAACCTGATTGAATTTCTGTTTGGTCTCTCCAGTTGGTTCTTTAGCTTGATCTGCTTCAACACGCTTCTTTCCTCTATTGTCTTAATTTTCTGGTCAATTTTGTTACAGATTTTTGCCACTTTGCTTTCTTCAGTCGTCAGTTTATTGTCCAGCTCCTTCAGGCGCCTCTTTAAACTATGGTTCTCCAGTCGCTCTGCATTGAGCTTCGAGATCATCAAGCTCATGGACTGATCGGAATTATCGACAAAATCGTAAGAAGAAATCGCGATATTGATTTGGTCATGGAGACTAATACATCGATTCTGTTTCTCAAAAAGTTCCATAATGACACTTATCATTTTGTTATCGTCCTCCAATTCTTTCGGATGAACCATTCTATAAGGTTCTAGTTCTGAGTAGGTTTTACTCAGCTCTTCCGAATATTTCGATAATAATTCGTCGACATCCTGTTCGTTCTCCTGCTCTTCGTCCTCTTCCACCACCTGCTTTATGATTGCGCGAGGTGTTTTTGGAACGATGGCGTTCTCATGAATGGGAACTCGCACTTCTTTAGCATCTTCTGCGAACTTCAAAACATTCTGTAACAAAAAATCACAAAGATCACACCAGTTTAAGATAGGCAAAAGTAAAAGTGTCTCATACAATAGTTTCATCATATTCACGCGACCCTTGTTGAATACACACGACCATACGGACACTACAGGAACCTTCAAAATTGTTTTTAAACAAATGAGTCAAAGCATTGTCTCGATAATTGATAAAAGGTTTCTCTCCATTGCATTTCCGACGTTCTCTGAGATTTTTAAGAATTTCTTGTAGCGCAGTCAATGATCTATTGATTTCACCTGCTTCTTTCAGCTGCAGACCAGAAGCTCCAGTCCTTTTAGCTCGCTCGCTTCCAGCCAAATCTACCAGAGACAATTGACTGACACACAAATTTTCACCAACCTTGTTTAAAAAAATTATGAAAACTTACAAAACAAAAAATCAATAATTAAATAAAATTGTAAATAACAATGTTGACTTAAACGAAACCATAATCAAACATGAGAATAATCTTTTTTGACAGATTTTCACTTCACATATCTCATAATATATTCATGGAACATCTGATGCATTTCTCTATTCGAATATTGAACATGGAATTGTGCTACGGTTTTGGGAAATAATCGAATATTATTGAATTTCTTATTTACGGTGATTTCAATTGACAATGAAAAACAGTGCTAACTAGCTATTAATATTATAAAATTTTTATATTTCAAAGTTGAAATTGTAAGAAAAAATTCCAATATAAATCTGATAATACTTAAATATTTAATCAGAGATTAGCATCGATCCTGTAACACTCTAGATTTCTCTACCCCTTTGGGCTTCGTTAAAAAACTAAATGATCATTGAATGAATAAATTATTGATTTAAAAATATTAATTTTGGCTTGAAATTTAAATCAATAAATAGAAAATAATACTAACATGAGTGGAAAAGTCACTTCCACTATCATTACCTAATTTGACTAATCGAATGGTAAATATACAATGGGTACGACTTGATTGACTATTGCATTCCGTTGATGATGTTTTTCTCTTTTTGGCACCTGTGGATTAATAATATGATCACACTACTGGTTTCAAATATATCATCCATCTACCTTTCAAATACCAATACAAAGCCTCTTCGGCACTCTGTACCTCGACTTCCTTAACATTATTTAGATATTTATTACCTTGGCGGTCTTCCTTAATTCTTACAATGGGCCTAGATTTAATTAAAGATAAATCTGAGACGAAATCGAACCAAACCCGTTTTTATTCAACAAATCATTAATATTATTAGCTGACATTTCAACCATTGATAGAAAAACTGTGCAATTTTTTAACAATTTCTTTTCAAAAGGATCTTCGTTAATTTGTCTCATATATTCTTCACACTCGTATTTACCACTACAATCAACAGGTTAAGTAACTGATAATTTGGCAATATAATGCAAAATGGTTTACCTACGCCTTGAAAAATCGTTTCTGGTTGATTGCATTTCAAAAATACCACTTTTAGCATCATAGACCTCAAATTCATTGCGATCATTCGGTCTAATTCGCTATTTATAAAGTTATGAATAATATTTAAAAATATTTATTTACATATCTCATTAGAAAATTGATTCTACAAAATAAAGCTTTTAACGTTCTTCCTACAATACCGGGATCTGACTTCGAGCCATCCATAGTATAGGACTTACCGCTCCCAGTAACTCCGTACGTAAAAAGTAAGCCTAAATAATTTTCAATATTTCCATTAAAAATGTATTAATAACCATTTTTATTATTTAACAAACTGTTTACTAAAGGAAAAGCAACTTCATTGAAAATTTCATTTTGTGTAGAATTATCTTGGAAAACTTTACTAAATGAATAAGTTACCTAATCATTACTATTACTAATATATATGTTAATAGAAAATTTACTTCTTTATTATTTCGCCTACTACCCTCTGGTGGAACTGCAATAATTGAGAAATGATTTTGAAATCTAATACATGGTTCTATATTTTCGTTATTTAATGGTTTTAGTCGACAAAATACACAAACAGATTCTGTTATATCCATTAAGAGTTGTAATTTTAATTTCAATATAATTTGAAATTAAAAATCTTCAAAACAACTTATAAAAGATAAAGATTTAAACAAATATCTACTAAAGAAACTGATTCTTTAAAATGAATTACTAAATAACTGAGTAGTAAATTTAGGAATTATGATTAATTCAAAATTCAAAATTAAGAAAATTCTATAAGTTAAATATGAGACTTTAAACTAAACTCTGATCTTATCATGAAATTTCCATAACTAAAAATATTCCTAAAAGATGGTAGGATTGACAACTTTATTTTTTGATGTATAAGATTTTGCGCATATTAAAAGCCCAATAAAATGAATAAACTCTATGAATCTAGAAGAAAATATGAGCACACGAAAGATTAAGGTTGGTCTTCTTCAACCCAATCGATATGAAAGAAGATCTTGAAAAAATCCGAAGCTATCACAATGAATTAATTTACAAGAGAAAAAAATTGTTGGCAGTAATAACTGTAATAATCGTAATAATAATGAAAATAATATTAATTTTTATAATAGTAATAGTTTTGAAAAAAGGAAAATTAATAATAAATAAATAAAAATCTACGACTGTCATAAAAATTCATTAACTTCAAAGACTTAATGAAAGACTATCATTTTCTTTAGTTCTTGCAGATAATGCTGCTTCAGGAAATAATTACTTTTTAAATGTTGTCGGCTGTATTAGCTGTCTTGATAGATTGCCTTTTGTTGTGCCAGCCGAAAGAGCAAGTGTAAGATATAGTAAGATCGCACATGACCTGTCAAACTAATAATAAAATAATATTAATAATATTAATAATAATTAATTTTTCATAATAATTTTAATAACATATTTAAAATTTTCATATTTTTGATAATCCCTTTGAGGAAAGAGTTTCATATAAGGGAGAGATTCGAAATTTCGGGATTAATCTATTATGGGAAAATTTCAAATGGAAAATTAATTTCCTACTATCATATAAAAGAAAATGTCAACAATAGTCGAAAAAAATATATTAGAGATTTTATTTTTTATTATTCCATTGAATTTGTTAATTATAATTATTAATTATTAATTGTTAAACATCATCTGAAATTTGGAAAATTCAGAGTAGTTCATTATTATTATATTTCTTTTTAAATGAGCCGGTGAGAAGATTTTCAAATCAGTCCTATTATAAAGGGCCTAGTCGGTGACCCGGGGACTCATTGAGCTCTAACAGTGAAAAGTTTTTTTTATTTTCGTTTAAAAATTGATATTTCTTTAATTAATGGTTTTCTTAAACTTAATTCGATTGATTTTAGTCACAGATTCATAATTATTCATTGATAATTTAAATTTTCATTGTGATTTTAAACTTTGACAGTTGTATTATTGTGATAAATAAGGTTTTATTTTTATTATTTTGATTCATTTGCAGACGAATAAGGCTTGTAGAGGATGGGCCAAAAGTCAATTACTAATGAAATAAGTCAATAATTTTTTAATTCTAATACGATATTCGTATATGTTTTAATATTTGTTTTAGCAAAATAACGTACATAAAAACATTAATTATGAATAAATTAATGCCGGGAGAAAGAACCAAAATAGTAGTATTTTACCTCAAAAATCAAAGTAGTATTTCCGAAACACAATTGAAATTTAGAAGTTTTACAAAACAAGGAATTCGCTCTCCGGTCTAGCCCTTCGGGCTCTGGTGCAAAAATTTGAAGACATATGGACAGTCGCAGATGCCAGAAGCTCAAAGAGACAAGATCTTCAAGGAATAATAGTAATATTGAAGCTGTAGGACAGAGTGTAAAGGAGAACCCAAAAACCTCAAGTCGAAAACGGTGTACTCAGCTGGACATCAGTCGATCATCATTGCGTAGAATTTTAAACCAAGATTTACAATTGAACCCATATAAGATTCAGTTAGTCCAAAATTTAAACCTAAACGACAACCTATGGTGCCTACAATATACCAGTTAGTTACTCAATACAAATGATTTTAATGGTTCGTTCTTAAGAAATTTATGGATGAGGGACGAAGCTCTTTTCCAACTTAATGGCACCGTCAACAAACAATATAAACGTTTTTAGGGTACTATTAATATTATAAATAGAAAATGTGTCGCCCTTAATGTAATATGAGATTTTAAATTTATGTATACACTTAAAAGAGAGGTAAGATATAATTTTATTACAAGATCTAGATATTTTATCATAAATTCAAAGATATTAAAATCCAGTAAGTGAATATAAGTTCAAAATTAATTAATTAATTTGCATAACAAGATTATCACTTACCATTTCTGCCTTGGTTAAAAAATAAAGCTTCCAATATTTTTTCAGTGCTACACTGAATATATATATATATATATGATATATATATCATCTATGTTGATATATTTGACGATTAGTGTTAATTGATTGTAACATTGTATTTCGTGCCTTCACGGTCCAGTAAAATATTTACTTGACTTGTTTTTTCTTCAGAAGCGTCTACATTCTTAGTAGTGTAGATTAAGTTCTTTAAATAACCATTGTCATTTTGATAGTTGATCACTTTAATCATTTACTGATCACGTTGGTCTGTGAAAATTTTGCATTATAAATAGATATTATCAAAGTCTTTGTCTTCATTTATTAGATTGATTACTGCACTAACAACTTAAAAGTCCGATATTTGTAAACTACTCATTAATAACAAAATATTCATCAGTTATTCATTAAATCATAACATATTCTTCGTAATAAATTAAATATTTTTTTAATTATTTATTTTGACAGTTCTTTAATTATCTATTTGACTGTGTGTTTTGAACAATTCATACTTATTTAATTGATTGGAATAATTTTTTTCTTTTTACGGTATGAAAAATTAGATCAGTGTACTCTTGTCATTATTACTTAACCGATTATTGGTTTTGCTGATACTTTGACTATTTTTAATTTTCTATGTTGATATATTTGACGATTAGTGTTAATTGATTGTGATATTGTCTGATAGAATAATAAAGTTATTGTTATTATTTTGATTCATTATTAAAAACTGGTGATATGGCCAGTAAATTGTGACCTTAAAGTTATATAATATTAAAAATTACTAAAATATTAATTATTTATTATTATATTATATTAATTAATATTTTAAAGTACCATAACTATGAATCATCAATATTTTTTTACATTTCTTTTATAATCTTTAAATATTAGTTTTATCTAGCCTTAAAAATATCATTACAACCAAGGTTATTTGTATTCTAAAAAAATTAACAGATAAAAATATATTTACAGAGTTTACTATATTTAACTAAATGCAAAAGCAATTGATTCTGAAAACTTAATAGCAATATAAAGAGTATAATTTTGTATCTGACCCACCGAATTTATTATCTTCAAATTGTCTGGGATCAACGACATGAAGACTTCTGTCATAAATCAAAGAGCTTTCTTTCTATTCTTTTTTGAGGATTTGTCGACACATCTTTGGTAGTTAAAATCAACGGGCGACTACACAACACTTCCCCTTGGCAGATAAGCAGTCAAGTATAAGCTACGTCAAATCTGATATGTCCCTATTTCAAACACACTGCATTGAGTGTGTTGCCCTTTTACTGAACGAAAACTCAACAAAAATGAAATAATAAAATTTATTTTTCAAATTATATTTTTATAACAAATTTTTACCATTTTTGTTAAAATGCCAATTTATGATCAAAATGACATTTTTCTAATTAATTTTAAGAAAAATTCCATTTATAGGAAGAGTATAGACGTCCTGTAGCAAAATAATGATTCGGGGTGACTAGTTCACCAGACCGTAAATGTCGGAAAACAAAAAGAAGAATCTTGAAGTTTTAATTTTAAAAAAGCAGAAACTGGAAATTATATTCACGTTCTAAATAATTAAATTATTTAAAATTATTTAATGTACTAATTCACTTAGACTTTATTTATTGATTTCAAGAGTTCTAATAAACTCTAATTCACTATTTCGTTGAACTTTCTTTTAGTTTTTATAAAGTATTTTGTTTTTTTCTTATTTTTTAAATATTAATTTTAATAAAAATATTTCAAGTTTTTGAAAAGGCGATATTATGATTTTTAGCTATCTATTTATACTGATTTCTAAACCTATTTATTCCTATTGATGTCTTGCCTATTTTAATTAGAGACGTCATTTCTACAATTATACAGATTATCTATAAAGTAAGTAACTATAACTATAAAGTGTATTAACGCTGACCAACCACAATTCAACAGTTAAAATTAATAATCACAGAAGAAATCAATGCAATAACATCACAGCAGCTGCAAAATGCATTGAACTCTTTTTCTAGCGGTTAGAAATGTGCTGAAACCTTGATAATAAACATTGACATTTTTTGTAATTCCATGTTCTCAATAAACTTTTCATGCATAATAAATGTCTTTATTAATTATCAACATTGTGATAGACTATAATAAAATCAGGACTTACTTTATAGACGATCTGTACATTACGTTATTTATCTATTATTATTATTATTATTCTTTCCTTTATTTTATCTTTGTTCTTATTTATTTTAGGTCGGATCGAGGAGCATCGAAATTCCAATCGTTAACTGTGGTATGAATTATTATTTTAACTAACATTTTCCTTTTATTTCTATTATCTTCGGACCAAGCTCCTCCTTTAAAATGATTCCTATATAACTTATTAAAATTATTCTACTTTTCTTTATTGAACTTAAAGAAATAGTTTTAATTAATTAATTATTATTATTTTTTATTCTATTTTAATAAAAACTTTAAGTAATTTTATTTATTTACTTATTATTATAGTAAAAAATTAAGTAATACAGTCAACACTGTATAATTTCACATTTTCCGTCCGCGAAATTTAACTATTTGTGGAACGTGAATTTATAAAAATGGGATTTTATAGGGTGTAAAATGGAAAAGTTAAA
>JBBMKC010215373.1:0-12658 GCA_037834085.1 Bipalium vagum | reverse complement strand
CAGATCCGTAGTTGGTGTGGTCGCCATGTTAGCTACGGCTATTTCGTTTTTAATATCTGAAGTCATAAAAAATAAATGTCTTCAAAATATATTTCAAAACAACTTATCTGCTGTTAACCGTATTATTTAAACAACAAATGATTTTTTAATTGATTATTTAATATTTTTAATAATCCTCACAGCATCCACAGTCAATTAGTCTTTCAACATATTAGTTGATATGTATATCAGAAGATTACAATGATCCATTCTCTACCCATTTCTTGAGTTGGTTTTTCTCTTAATACTCGACCCTTGCACAATAGTGAAATTCTACTTCCGTTTCTTCCCACCCAGCCATTTTAGTTTGATTTTTATTGGTTGTTGATCTACTTCTCTTAATCTCATATATGTTCAGTATCTACGGATCATGGATCTGATCTCAGCCTACTGAACAACAAAGTTCCATATATGTGGTTTTATTACTTTGACTATTCTTTCATTACTTAGAAAACTGTCGCCTTAATTCTTCGTTTTCTTCCCTCAATTTCTCTGTTTCATCATCCTCTTCCAGATCTCTTACCATGCTTATTTTTGCATTACCAAATACCAACCTTTTAACCACTTTTGGTGACATTTTTACACTAAGACAAGATTTCGCCATATGCTCATACTGTTTACATTTAAAGCATTGTACTTTCCCATCAATGTTTACATTATCTCTTTGAAGTGAATTCTTCGCTCAATACGTTTCTTCCAAATGTCCTCTTTAACTACAATACATGTGTTAAGTTTAGTGAAAATGAGGATGTGTGTAATTTAACTTAATCTGACTCCTTAAGGTAGTTTACCGATCACAAACAAGGCAAACAAAATGATTTTTTAAAAGTTTTATTTTTAATACACTTTTTACAAATTTTTAAAAGGTTTTTCTTTTACTAAGATCAAAATGACAATATTTAATTAAAGAAGATATTAATCTACACTAAGAATGTGTAGACGCCCTGAAGTAAAACATCGAATCTTATAACTAGTTTACCAGATCGTAATTGTTAGAATTAAACACAAAAAAAAGAATCTGGAAATTTAATTGAATAATATTCGCGTTCTGTAAAATTAATTAATTATTTAATTACAGTGAATATGATAATTCACTTACAAGGTTAATCTTTTAAACGAGTTATAATAAACTCTATTATTCAAAATACTAATGTTTAGTTATTATAAACTAACAGTTAGAGATTTTTTGAAGGCGATTTTTATGATTTTCTTTTGGGTATTTATACTATTTTTTATCATGTGTCCTAGTGTTCCTGTGATTGTTATTGGTGTATTTTTAAATAACTTCATTTCCCTTTTTTCTATTTGACGTCTTTATTCATGTTGTAATAATTATTACTGACGTCATTTCCTATCTCAATTTTAATTTTTGACGTAATTACTCATAAATACTTGTTACCATTATTACACATTACTCTATCACTACTATTACTATTATTTTTCTAATATCATTGATATTATTTTTTAGAATTTGTGTTATTATTATCGTTTCTATTATTCTCAACATTCTATTTAATATATATTACTATTATTTTTACCATTTTTCTAATATTATTATTATTATCATTTCTATTATTCTTATTATTTTATTAAATATATTATTCTGATATAATTACCACAAGTGTCTTTTCCTCGCACATCATTAAACCACTTCACCCTTATTAATTTTACTTATATTATATTGGTATTCAAAGCCCATTATTTTCCTTTATGCCACTTATCCTTATTGATTTTGTGTAGGTTGTTTTTATGTCCATTATTATTTTCATTTTGCTTCTTTTTCAGTTACCATGACAAATTCTTCCCACAGGTTTATTTAATATTATTTTTATTAATTTTATTTTAGATCCTGCTCGCTGTCTTGCTCGTAGATATGCCCTCAAGTATTCTTTTCCTTATTATTATTAATTATTACTATTATTTCATTTTATTTTATTATATTTTTTTTACTTTAATTATTTAAAAAGAAACTGAAATTAATTGAAATCACAAGTAAAACTTTTAATGATAAAATCACAAATAAAATCACAAAATAAAATGTTTGATAAAACCACAAATAAAAGTTGATGTTTGATTACAATTCTCCTCACTACCCGAACTAATGACATGTTTGATGATAACTACTATCTTCTCTACTACTTGTTTTATCTTCTTTTCCTTTTAATTGATAACTCCCACACATGAAAATTTTTATTTTACACTCTATTTCATTACAGTTTCTACAAACTATATCTGCATTTCTCCTCCGAAGGAGATTCTGGTTTCCTAGCTCGACATTGCCTTACTTAATGTTCTAGCTTCGGACAATTAAACTATTTATTTACTATTTGCTCATTGGTCTCATTTCACTTTATTTCCATGTTTCTAGTCCTACTAATGCCTCCTCTAACTGTTCCTGTTTCACATATCATTGTTTGGTTTCCTTTGACATTTATTTCTGCTTTACGTGGTTTCTGCAGTAACTTGTCGAAATCTTGGTAATCTACAAACCCTAACGCTGTTCCTAATAGTCGTAGCATTCAAATGAAGAACTGATCTTCCACTATATTTTTAAAATCTCAATGATAGCAATTACACAAAATCGTCAAACTCAACAAAGAGATCACAATATTGTCTAAAATGTCTTAGGTAGTATTCAATAGAATCAACAGGAAGATTTTGAAATTCTTGAATTTTGTGTGATAATGAGAAAAAACTAGTGTTAAAAATCAGTAATAATTAAAGGAAATTCGAAAATGTTTCTGAAATGTTTTATGATCCCTTTGAAATGTTTTACTGCTGAATTTAAACTGAAGTGTCGAGTGTGCAGAAGAACATGGAGATAGAGCAACAACAAGAGTATTCAATGATGGAAAAACGTAGATTAGAGAATAACCACGACAAAATACCTTAAAAGGAATATATAAGGTTTGACTGAAAAGTTACAACCACTGGATTTCACTGTAAACATATCATTCAAATCAAAATTACGATCAATATTGGAAGAATGGATAATTAGTGGAGTCCAAGATTATACATTATCAGCTAAAATGAAATGTGTATTTTATGATGATAAATTTAACTGGGTTGAGTGCTTGGGAGCATGTTTCAAGTACTTGTATTATAATGAATTTGATACGTGTTTAGGTAATGCTCCAATTACAGAAAATTATAAAGTTCATGATAACAATGAAGAGAATTTTTTGATGTTCCAGAAGAAATTTTAAATCCTATAAATTCAAGATGATGATTTTTCTGGGTTTTATTAAATAAATATTAATCAACCTATCATGTATAACATTACGATTTTTAACACAACTACACCGGTTTCAAATTGTGGAATTTGAACTTAAATTTGTAAGCCTGTTAAGACAGGCAACGCAAAAATAACGTACAGTTGAGTCTCGATATAACGAACCTGTGTGAAACAAATGGTTGGCCGCACATTATATATATACAAATTAAACTTTGATACAGCAAATTTTGATATAACTAAATTTTATGAAACATTTAAATTTACGAATTTTAAATTTACGAATTTTAAATTTACATAATATGTATACTTCGATTTAACGAAACTTTGATATATCGAAGTAATTTGATCGGTCCCTTGAAATTCGTTATATCGAGACTGAACTGTAAATGGAATTTGATACGCTAAATACATTATTATTGTATGACGTCATATACATGTTACACAATATGTATACTTCGATTTAACGAAACTTTGATATAACGAAGAAAAACGAATTTCGGTCCCTTGAAATTCGTTATATCGAGACTGAACTGTAATTGAACATTTTTTACGGAGCAAACCACGTTATTGTAAAAATACGACAATAAAATGTTTATAAAAAATATGTTCTGTTATGTTTAGACAATGTGAGTCAGTAAATATAAATTACAATAATAGGATTCATTGTATGTATAAAGTATTTTACGTTGCAGAAATTTTATAACTTACATCTTATAAATAATTAGTAATAAGACATTAAAAATAACACAAATATTCAAAACAGATGTCTGTATCAATTATTTTCCTTAATATATTTAAAAATAAGTAGACTAACTTTAAGTAAAAATTAATTTTTTAACTAATTGGTAACATTTAAATTTTGATGTAGTTTTCATTCTTTTAATTGATCTTGAATCATTTTCTATATAATTTAATATTGTTATGAATGTTATCGAAATACTCCACTAATACCTTCATGTTATCTTATTCTTTTTGTTTAATTCTAAATAATTTTCCTATTTTTAAAAATAAATGTGCAAAGTTTATTTTTACTCAAAATTATAACATAATTAAAAGTCGACAAAGTAAGCGTACCACTCCAAACTCCGGAAATCCACTCTTTAAAAAAAATAAAATATTATCTAATATCCTAATGTGAATAAGTTTAATAGGAATAACAAGTCTATATATAAAAAGTTATTTTTATTTAGAAATAAGTTATTAAAGTGAGCTAGAGAAACAAATGAATAATTTCCTACTACAAAATTTAAGAATTAATAAATAATTTCACATTTTCAGAATAATCAATAAAGAAAAATCATAAATAATCATGATGATTTTGAGTTGAGATAATTTTTAATTATTAAACAATAAAAAATATTGTGATATTCATATACCAGTCAAATTAATTGTCATCCAAAAGATATAGTAATAACAATAGCCAATAGCATTAAATAATAAATATAACTTTAATTATCATTATGAAGAATGACAGAAAAAATCATGAACTACACAAAATTAATTGATTAAAAAACAACTCAATTGCATGACTAGACAACATTAACAAATTTAGATTCTAAGCAAATAAATCACTCCCGTTTTATTTTAAATTAGTTGCTTCTCTGAAATAAAAAAAAATTAATGAAAATTCAAATGAATAAAATTATGAAATGTAACTTGAATAACGATACTAATTGTATTAATGATTTAACAGATTAATGTCATTTAATTTTCAGTTGAAACTAATCATGTGTATTTTCTAGGGGGCAGAATACGCAGCATGTAAAAACTAGTAACACTTAATTTCTAAAATTTTACCGAATTTTTATAAAATTAATTAGTAATTGTATGTACTTTTATGAACCAATGTTTTCATTTAATGCAAGTAATTATTTTAACATATCAATTAAAGATTTGCTGTTGCTATTTTAAATGAAGTAATGTAATTTCTGTAAACAAACGCAATTTATTACATTTTTTTTGTTTTAGGGTAAGGAAAACTTCTTACAAGTGCAATTAAATAATTTCAAATGCCAAAACAATTAAAAGACAATGAAAGATGGGATGTTGTTAGCTGAAAAGCGTAAAAACGTCACCAGTTTTTTTATATTGGTCCTTTTCTGTTAGTCGAATAAAAGTCCAATATGAAAGTTTCATACTTTTAGTCATTTGCAAGGGAATTGAAGAACTTTAGTATTAAACAATCACTAAAAATTCAGTCGTGTCAAAAATTTTACTGGTATTAAATTATCAAATATGAAATGTTAAAATTCATCTGGTTTTAGAGGTTTTTCCTATGCAAAAATGCTCTTATCAAAGAAAAACATGAAATTGTGATATAGTAGATCGGGTATACGTTTCAAGATGGGTATGGAACAGTGATATTTATAGATGAATCAATAGTTAAACTGTGGTACTCCAATGAGAAATCGAGTGTATGTAGAAAACCAGGAACTATATTGGATCTAAAGCATTTCAGCTCAGCAATTAAATACGGTAGTGGTTCAAACTCATATGATATTCCCAGTTCACCAGAAGTGTGTGTAATTTGTTATCGAAGAATTTCCAAGGTTGCTGTGTAAAAGAGAACTTTTGGATTATCAATTACGCAAATTCTTTTCTTAAATGTTTTGTTGTTGTAGTCTACGGGATTTATATTGATTTGACAATGAACACCCAATTTATCAAAAAAATTTTAAGTTAAATTCATAGATACAATTGTAATCATGTGTATTTAAACAAATTATTTTATATTAATTAAAAAGATTTGGCACATATTTTTATATAGCCTTAACATAAAGAAGTAAATTTTAACAGTTTAGGGACAAAAACAAAGAAATCAAAGATTTACCTTCGTCAACTCACTCATTTTTGATTCAAAATCGCGAAATTGAGATTTAAAATTTTTACTCGTAAATGAATTTGATAATTTGTTATTGTTATTAACAAGCTGTTTTGACTCTCCAAATAAGCACGTTTGATAACGAAACAATAGCGATTGAAGGTCGTCATATTTGGATTTTAATTCATTCAACTAAATCGAATTAATAAGTTTACATAAAGTGTGACATTGAATTTTTAAAAAAAATTTTCTTTCGTGTTAAAAGAGACAATTTAAAAATAGTTCACTCAACTAATATGAGAAAATATAAAAAATTTAATTAATGAATTCTTTTTTTAATTAAACACAATAAACTAAATGTTAAAAATTTCGCTATAAAGTTTATTTTCTTTTAATGTTGTTGAATTTTATGAATTCCTTTTCTTAGTAATGAAATAATGATAATAAAGCACAAATTCATTATTATTTATTACTTAATTTTTACAATAAATGAACTTCACTCATTCTTCTTTGAAACATTTTTATAAAACCATAATTCTAATTATCTTTTTTCTAAAAATCAATAATTTCATTTAATAATTCTGTACAGATCTAAATGAAAAATTTTTATGAAATCTAATGCACTCAAAAACTATTTATATATAATTGTCAACTTTCACATGATAATTTTCGCAATAGTTTTATAATGCAAAGACTTGAGATTAATTTGTCATCAAATCACGATTAAAGATATATGATCCTTATAAAATCTTTCTGTAATCAGTGTGAACTAAATTATTTTTACCTTTCATATTGTGTCTACAAAGAAAGATGATAATTTTCTAAGATATCAAACTATAAATACTTTTCATTTTTAATATCACTGGAAAATTTAAATAGAACCAACCAAAATTCAATATTAATAATTTCATCAATTTCCTTTACTTGAAGTAAAGTTTTATAATTATACTAGAGAATTTATTTAATAGTATAATAATTCATGGTTTTGAAAATTTTGTTATAATAGTAAAATAAAAATTAAAACTAATATTCTGGGGTCTGCCAAACCCGTGATCCGATCCGATTGACTCGACTGACATTTTTAATTTTATATAGACCCACGACCCGAGAAAAACTTTTTGAACCTGTACTGGCTCCTTATTTTAAAAATATAAAACTCTATGAACCATCTGAAGATATGGTTTTACTATATCTTCAGGTGGAATTTGGCAATGTTCTTAAGCTTCATGAGAAATATGTATTTGTCTGGACTTATATGATGAAACCATGGAAACATTAAATCAATCAAATTAATGATTATATCTTGCTTTATCCAATTCTATTTTGGGTCGTTATTAATATTTCATTCTGGTCTTCAATTGGTTTATGAATTATAAAAGAGTAGCTCTTCTTATTTCCTGAAACAGAAATGACAGTCATTTCATGGAAGAAAATTCATTTTATTGCAAGTCGACATGCCGCCTATTCCTTTAACTGAACGATTTGAGTCATATTATCTTGAAAATATAATGTTGTTTCACGGATTAATGTGGTTTTGATAAATTAATTGATTCCATTATATGCTAAATAGGTCTGTCAATCAAAATGGCATTAGGAATTGCTGTAAAAGTGGTTGTTCTTCTTAAAAACAAATTGTATCTCTTGACAAACTTTCTTCAGCTAAAAAGATTGCTCTGTTAGTATTCAATTCCAAATTCGTTATGGAACCATTTCTCTTCCATGAAACAATTAATAAGAATAATTACCATGAAATGTTGAAAAATGTAGTTAGGCCTGAACTTATAAAAAGAAAAATAATGAAATGAAAAAGAAATTAATGAATGGATGGATGGAGCATTCCCGCATTTTGCTAATAATGTCCGAAAATTCTTAAATGAAACATTTGGTCCGTACAAGATCATATCCAGGGATGTGTCCAAAATTGACGGGACTAGACACCATAAAAGAAGAATACTGCTGTTTTGTTCCCGAAGAGCTACAAACTGCAATATTGTCCTTCTCACGAAGAATTGGTTTGATGCTAACTGCTGAATGAAAGAACATGTTATAGGAAAAACTAGTGCATTAGACTTATTAAATACATTATTTGTCAGTATTAATATAATTTTTTGTCTATTTTAATTATTTAAATTTTACCATACATAAAATCTAAAATTTAAAATAAAATACTTATAATTCTTTTTTAAAAAACTGCATTATTATTTCAAATTTTATAACATTAATAGTTACTACATTATAATTGATTTTGAATTTAAAAATTCCCATAATCAGATTGTACTCCTTACAATTAATAAATCTGACATTTCATATGAAAACACGTGATAATTAGATATAATCAATAAATGATTAAATATGAATGACTAATTTTTAAGCGGAAATATTCAGAACCAAAAACAATTAATAATACCAGTATTGATGGTCCGTAAATAATGTAGAGTTTAAGAAACATAAAAATTATAAAACAAATTTATTAAGAAAATTTTTAAAGAAACCTGTTGCCGCAAACGTGAATTCTCCTCTGAAACATTGGCAAAGTGATGTGGAAAATTTCCGACCATCTTTGATTTATCGACTTGTGGTATTTTAGCAGCAGCATATTCCCTCAAAAGATCTTCATACACAGCCTACATAAGAAATATTTTTATTGATATTTATTAAACAGTAATCTTACATAATTTCACAAAAACCAAAATGAACAAGTATCAGTAAATCGAAAAAAGACGATGATGAAATACAGGCGAGGTTACACATGTTAATTAATAGTACCAATCACATGTGTTGTCTCTCACAGAGAATTGCAATGATGATGGAATGTCACTAAAAATGTTTAATAGCACATCAAGCTGTTTAAATTAATGTCGATCTGCAAGACAATTTATCTATCTTCTAGTGTAGCTTTATAATAGCATCCTTAAAGTGCTTTTAATCCGTGAGAGAAAAAAGAAAGTGGAATGAAAATATAATATCAACATTTATAATAACTATATTTTATATAATAATAAGATATTTATGAATTATAACTGAACTCTTAGAAAAAATTTGTTTTTGTTTTTTTTATAATAAAAAACATGTAAAATCTTATCAGATATAAAAATCAGATCTTGACACATTTTTACGAAAAAATCGATAATTTAAAATTACTAGAATTCAAAGTTTTTTTAGTTCTCAATTATGGTCATTGGAATAAATTTACATTAGGAACTCAATGTTGCAGATAAGAAAAAATTGTAAGTGAGACCTTACTTTATGTGAGTTTAATAATTCGCACTTTTTGTATCCATCCTCTTTAGAACTCATGTATTGGCAGAAGAAAATTGTAATTTCATATCGAAAATAGAAGACTTATTTCTTGGATTTTTTATAATTCAAATTTAAAACTAGTTTAATTTATGAATAAATAAATATTAAGTATTACAAGTTTACAAATTAATTAAATATTTTTTTTATTTGAAGATAAAAATAATGACCCAAAAAAGTTAAAATCAATATGATTTCATTAAAAATAATCTCCGATCTTATGTTGCTAAGACCTTTAAAGTAAAATTTGAAATCAATTATAAGTATCTAAAATCCCCATCCTAATAGCTGGACATTCCCGAAACATTTAAATATCAATTTTACAATCGTTAAGAAGTCAATACATATTTTTAAGAATGTACTGCATCAATTAAATTATTTTAAAGTTATAGATAGTGCCAAAAATGATATTCTTTAAACATAATTTACATTTTTTTAACTTAAATATTTTTTTATTTTGTCAAAGAAATTCCGATAATGTTTTTTCGAACCCATTTAGGAAGAAAACAAACATAAAACACATATAATACAAACAAAAATGTTAATATGAAAGATAAGAATTTGCAGATTGGCCAAGTATAAGAATTATCAACATCACAAGGTAAATTATAAGCATAAATTTTGTTAATACAGACTTATGCAAATATCCAGAGAATCAACGATTGTTAACTCAAAAATGTGATAGCCTCTGTCAATATTTGTAGTATATTTTTATCCATTTTTATGGATTATCATTTTTTATGATTATTTACATAGTAAAGGGTTAAATAATAAAAACGACTCAGAAATTCTATATTTCTATTTATTAACTTAATAGAATTGTTTGGATATATTAGATTTACCAGTGTGGACAAAAAGTAAAGTGAATTTAACTTTAAAGGTATTTGGAATTCACAATTTCTTATGAGTTGACACAAATGTCCTTCAAAATTGATGGAATCACTTACGAGTTTTTCTTTGT
Organism: Bipalium vagum; assembly: GCA_037834085.1. NCBI lineage: Eukaryota > Metazoa > Platyhelminthes > Tricladida > Geoplanidae > Bipalium > Bipalium vagum. Next base: position 2,305 of record JBBMKC010215373.1, on the reverse strand, counting down.
TACGTTTAAAATTAGTGTTTCAATTATAAAAAAAATCATTATTGCGAAATTTACGATGAATATATTAATTGAACAACGAATCTATATAATTTTTTGTTTAAACAATGAAATTTCTTTCGGTGATGAAACAAAGTCCCGAAATTTTCAGAAGGGGTACAAGTTATTTAAAGACGGCAGGAAATTAATTGAATATGATTACCGTTAAGGAAGATCATCAACCTTAACCAATAATGAAAATATCAAGGAAGTCAAGGAACTTTTACTGTCTAATTTCTGATAAAGCAGAGAGATCAGGAACAAATTACTGGAATATCAAAGAGGTATTCAATCCATTTTTAAAAATGATTTAGAGACGACTCGTGTCTTTTTTTCACCTTGCCCCTAAAACATTAAAATTATATGAAAAACTCGTGTTGAAGTTGCTAAGGAAATGCTTTCTGTAGATTATAACTATTTGAAATGCATAATCACGGGTGATGAAACATGGATCTATGCTTATGACTAAGAAATTACAAAACAATCAATTGAGCATAGTTTCAAATATGAACTAATACACAAAAGAGCACGCCAAGATCGATCAAAAATAAAAGTCAGGTATTTTTTTTGAGAAATCAAACTACTTATGTTCCATCAGACATGACTCGGTGCGATTTTTTTCTATTTCCTTGGCTTAAGTTCGCAATGCGTGGATATCAATTCAAAAAATAAAAGAAAAATCGCTTTGAAAGGTATATCAGAAATCGAGTTCCAGAAATGATTCGATAGCTGGAAAAAAAGTTAGAATAAGAGTATTATATTGGAAGGGATTGTTTTGAAGGAGACAAAATTAATTTTAATGAATTAATCATTGATGTTAGTTTTTATCCACCTTAGTAATACATTTATAGTTGACTTCGTAGAAATTATTATTTTAAATATATTAAACATTAAAAATTCTACAAACTTGTAATCGATTGATTTTCTTTTGAGAGAATAAATCTTTTGTATGCATATTGTTAAATTTTTCATTAAGAGTTTTGTTCACTTGCTCTAATTCTTTCAAACGACCCCTTTGTTCTTCCATTCGTCGTTTCTCCAATGAATTTACTTCAATCAAACTCGAATTTACAGTTTCCAATTGTGATATCTAATGAAATAAAAACAGGTAAATAATAATTTTCGGACAAATATGTCAATGAATAAAATGCAGAAAACCCCAAATTAAAATTTTTTTGTACGTTATTCTTCGTTTTAAGTTGCATTAGAAATATAAAATGAAAAGTATTATTAAACGAACAAACTCCGTTCCCCTTTATTTCAGAATTTCCAATAACGTATTACTTTGATAAAGAGAATAAAATAAAAATTTATTTTCCAACTCTAAATAGTTGACGATTTGGAAAACGCACAAATATTTTTAACACTAATCAAAGATAGAAAGACAAATGTATTCATTTTACCTTTATCGTGTTATTTTATTGGCTTTTAGCAATGAATTAGATTCAAGATTTTTTACAGATCAATTTTTATTAGCTATTCCCTCTCATATCACTTAAAACCATTTTAAAAAACATCTTTAATCCTGAAATATACCGACCGATCTCTTCCCATTATTAGCCTGAAAGATCTTAAAATCACTGGAAATGAAAAACTTCACGAATTTCATTTCCACTTAAATTTTTATGAAAATTCGAAAAAATCCGAATACACATCCATATAAATTCCATCATTTTTTACAAACTGCTTCTTTCAAACGACTTGCAATTTATATTCCTTGCAAACGAAACAGAAATAAACCCAAACTTTAATTAATTTTCATTAAGAAATTAATTAATTAATGACTGTCTCCAATTATCAAAATATCAATAAGAAATATCACCTTGGTTTCAAGTTCAGTAATTGATTTAGATGTAGAATTATTAGGAATTTGATTTCCACTAATCAGTCGTTGCTCCAATGTCTCGATTCGGCGTCGAAGAGTCAATTCGATTTTCTTCACAGCTGTTAATTCTGTATCTAACTTTTCTACATATCGATTTGACGTATCCAGCTCATCTTCTAATCGGACAACTTGTCTCATTGCTTCCTCCTTAACCTGTTTCGCTTCACTCAACAAAGAATTCATTTCATCTTCTGTATTATCCAACTGAATTTCTTCCAATTGACGACTAAAATATTCCGCCGATCGATCGGTATTCGTCTTATTTCTAGAACCTAAAAAAGATTTCAGAAATAAGACTAATTTGAAAAATAAAAAAATCAAGGAATAAGCAAAAAAATTATTCCGATTTTAAAAATCTATTTTGTAAGACGAATATTATTATTA
>JBBMKC010215362.1:0-12661 GCA_037834085.1 Bipalium vagum | reverse complement strand
TCTTAGTTTGTTTAATTAATCGAACACAACCTAAAGCAACCTTCAACCGTTGAGACCTAAGTCACATTTACGCTCCAACCTTTAACATCTTTTTATCCATCATCTTAGGATCTTAACAGTTGAGATGTGTAAAACCCTGGCCCAATGTTAGAAAATGTGGATATTCAGGAAAATATTTTCTTTTTAGATGAAGCAATGTTTTACCTAAAAGGATTAGTAAATAAACAAAACGTCAGATATTGGTCAGAAAGGAATCCACACGTTACTTTTGAAACTGCTAAAAAATCCCAGAAGGTAAATGTTTGGTGTACTTTGTCAAAAAGTAAAATTATCTGTCCATATTTCTTTGAAGATGAGACTGTTAATGGCTAAAATTATCTATCAGTGCTTCAAGACTATTTTATGTTTGAAGTGAGGAAAATGTACAAAGTATGGTCTCTGATATTTCAGCAAGATGGAGCTCCTGTGCATTTTTCAACAAATGTACAACGGTATCTTGACGCTGTTTTTCGGAACAGGTGGTTCAATTCGATGACTTCCACGTTCACCAGATTAACTCCTCTTGACTTCTATTTATGGGGCCATTTAAAAAATAAGATATACAAATCTGAAATAAAAAATATTGGTGATTTAAAAACAAAAATCATCGAAGAAATAAAGTGTTGCCACAGAAACTTTGAATAGGGTATTTTTAAATATTGTAAAAAGGATGAATTTATGTATCAGTTAATGGTAGTTATTTCGAATAATTGTTATAAATATTTTTATATGAAATAAAAATTAAAAGAATGGTCTTTAATTTTATAAAGCAAGCGATTAAATATCTCAATCTGCTTAAGAAATATTTAAGTTTACTTTCCGCGGGGAATTATGGGACACCATGTATCATTTATGCTGAAAGTGTTGATAGTTGTAGGAAGTAGATACATAGATGATTTAAAGTCCCTACTTCGGCATAGAGACAGAGACTCAGAAGCAGAAAAACAATCCATGGAGAAAATGCTAATGAATAATAGAGTTGCAGAACTAAGGTATAAACCTGAGAAGGCAGTTCTCAAGTCACTAATGGAGCAGAAAGAAATACCAAAAGGAAGGAAGAAGTCAAAGCTGTCTCGTCGGACCAGTAACCTGAAGAAACGTAGGAAAGTTAGGACATTAACTCCGAAATTGGAAGAACAGATAGACGATGAAGATGCAATATTATTAGAGAGCATAAACCTGACTGAGGATTCACTGAAGGAAGATGAACAGGTAAAGAAAATATATTAAGAAAGTGAATCAGGAAGATCCATTAGCTTAGACTGAGAAATTTACTAGCAGAGATTAATGTCCTGAGCCAACAATGCGGTTGGAAGAGGAAAGAAATAGTGTTTAAATCGGCGAGGACAGGACAAGAACTATTATTGATTAATGAGAAGAAAATGAAGGGCTGTCCAAGAAAGAGGAATCGGAACGGGTCAGAGTCAAGAAGAAATGAAATACTTATATGAAAGCCCATATGTGCACTCAACGTGTCGTTTGAGATCCTGTTTCTTGTTATCTATAAAATTAAGTGTTTAGAGTGAGTTATTTTATAATAGATTTGGTAAACCAATTCATAATTAATCAGAAGTGTCTATTGGTTTCCAGAAAGGCACGAACCACAGAAACCTAAAAACAACTAAAGGTTCAAAACAATAATAATAAAAGATAAATATAATTAATTAAGAGAAAAATGAGCTTTAAAAATTAACTAATACTTATTAATTTTATTGAAATCTTATCTTGCATAACATTACATATTGAGTATAATAGCAACACATTTATACAAGAAAATACATTTAATCATTTTAAAAATTATTCATTTATATACAGGAATTGCATTTGCAAGAGAACTATATATTAGATAAATGTTATATATAATTTTATAACCTATCTCTAAGAAGAAGTTTTGTTCTTAAATGAGCAAGTGTTACGATTAAAAATAAGATTGAATAAATAAATACACAAGTAAAGAATTCTTAATAAAATCTTTTGTGTACAATTAATAAAACTTATGAATCATAAGTTATGATATAGCTATAAAATAAAAGTTTGAATAGTTTAAAAAAGAAAATTTTTAAAACAAATAAATCTTTTATAATTTATTATAATTACAGGTCAAGAAGTTTTATTTTTAAGTATCTCCTGATCTAAACGTTCCTTAGCCCGAAAAACCTAAAATACATTATATGGACAACTTTATAAAAAACTACCTTTGATTGTAAATATAAGCTTCCACCTTTTGACTTGTCATTATTTTCGAAAAGATAAGCAAAGTTCTTATTAATAGTCTCAATGTCATTTATATCCTTAACATTTAAAATTAACTTTGCCTCATCAAGTGAAATTCCGGATGATAAATCTGTATATATGCTCTCTGATGCACTTTTATCTGAACTTCTGGCTTTCGAAGCTTGTTGACTTGAAGCATATTCCTCTTTAATAGCTCTACCAACTGCCCTACCAACTACTCTTGAAATACCAATTACTATTTGAGCTATATACCTAGGCTAAGAGGACTCTAAGAAGAATTATAAGAAAATATAAATCTTACTATCATGAAATAATATGTGAATACAAAATTTGAATTTAGCTTAAAGTTCAAGAAATTTTAAACAAAAAATAAGTTATCGAATTATATAATTATATTATTGAAATCAAATTTGTTAAGTCAATATTAAAAAAGTTTGGATAATATTTAGGACTGCTTTAAAGAGTTAAAATTATTAGAAAAATATAAAAATCTAAATTTAATTTAATTTTGAGAGAACATAAGAATATCGCAATAATTTGAAGGGAAATTTTAAATTGTTTTCTTTAGTTATTCAAAGTTATTAATTTAATAAATTTTAATTCAACGAATAAAGAAGATTTTCATTTAGATGCTTATTAAGAATAATTTAATAAAAGTTGGAAATTTCGTACAAATGTATCGTGCATAAACTTAAATTTATTTACTCCATTCACAAATGTTAGTTGAAATAATTTAAATTTGAAATATATCTATTTACTTGAATAAATAAAGTTATACATTTTTATTGAATTATAAATATATGATCTTACAAATAATATGATACCCATTTAATTTTTTCATTGAACCACAAATTTTAAGTTATTTTGTAAATCCGGAATTATACTAACACACCTAATAAAATTTTCATCATGAAACAGTATTTAAAAATTCAAAATGTAATGTTTCGGGAGATATCTTTAGAAAAGTGACATGAACTATGCTTTATGGAACAAGTAGTTGTTTCTTAAATCACATATACCGTCCAAAAAGGACTTTCAACACCAAAAGAACTCCAAGTAACCAAAAAAGTCATCAGAGAACATGCCCGAAGAAATTGTACTGCATCTGTCAGGGAAAAAACAAGAGACCTTAAAATTAACCACGAAAGTAACAGAAAAATATTCAAAAATGATCAGAAGCAAAAGCCATAAAAAATGAAAAGTTCGTGGAATTTTTGTGCTCTGAAAAAAACGCTTTGAAAGTTGTAAAAACAATTTGGCTTGGCACACTGGTTAAGAATAATTTTTTCTGCTGAAGAGGTGTTAATCTTGGAGCAATCTCACAACTCCCAGAATACCAAAGTCTGATGTGCTAGAACTGAGAACATACCAGCAGACAAAAGACATGTTTATAGATTTCAGAATGCTGACTTAGTCATGGCTTAGGCCGCTATCAGCTCTAGAGGCAAATTTTTCATTATTTTCACTTAAAAGAAGTGAGATTCAATACGAAATACTATTTAGAAGACATTTGAAGAAAAATGTAAAGTCAAATGCTGCAAAATGTTTAAAGATAAGTATTACTGCTTTCCAAAGGACAGAGCTTATTCTCATACAGAAAACCTTATTTAAGGTTAGTGTCAAGAAAATTTGATCGAGTTTTTGCCGAAGGATGAAAGGCCCCCAAGCTCACTGGATCTAAATTAGCTGTACTTTTTCATTTAGATATATGTTGTCCAAGATCACAGATCATAGATGCTAAAATTTGAGAAAATTTATACACGCTATTGTCAAAGTTTGGGACGAAATATCAATAGAGACAGTGAATGACACGTGGAATGATTTTGAAAGAAGACTGAAAATAGTAGTCTTTTTAAAAGCAGTAATTATTTAAAAACATCTATTGTGAAATATCAATATTTATGTATATTTTTAAGATAAATAATTTTTTACATAACTTTTATTATAAGTAGAGACAGTAAAAATATGACATTTATTATCACTAAATATGCATGCAAATATGCAACTACAAATCCCGAAATATGCAGGTAAATATGCATTTAAAAATGAATACATAAATATTAAGTAATCGAAAAATTTAAAAAATAACTTTATTAATCTTTATTACATTGAATAATTATATAGTTTTTAATATTTTCTTCAGTCAGGTTCAATCTTTTTGAGGTCACCAAATCTTTATAGGCAGAAAAATTCTCTTGACATCACATGAAGTGATTGGACAGAACTTCATTGATTTAATATCAATTGGACTATAGTTATTGAACCATTTGTCAGAACGTCCCAAAATGATACTATTTATTTCTTTGATTTTATTAAGACCAACGTTTTTTGAAAATATCAATTTGAATCTTTTATATATTTCTTGACCTTTTTCACTCGAAACCTGACTAAGACGTTCTTCTGTTTTAGCTATTAAGTCTAAGGATTCGGAAATTTTTTGTTTCTAATGATGCAATTGTTGATACAAGGAAAGAATAATGAGAAGCGATAAATGTATATTTGAGTACAAGAAGAGGGCAGTTTGCGAAAAGTATAAATGCCGGATTACGGTTCTCAAGCTCATACCATCACAACACAGATGGCCAGGTCGAATGACAATTTACAGTACCTGGCCATTGAAATAGACTCATACAAAAAATATATTTTTTTACGTAAGAAATTAAACCGATTCAATGGAAACCATTTTGTAGAAATTAATTTTTATTTACTTTTGACCAAAGTATATCTCCGTAGTGTTTGTAATTCACTCCCCAAACTAGTCTCTTCTTTATCATGGCCGGTGTTAACTTATACTTTATGGTTATACCACTGTTTTTAAAATAATACTTGAGTCTATTTCAGTGGCCAGGTACTGTAGAAGAATTAGGGAGAGACTGAATGTAGCTAGAGCAGAAAAACTAAGGAAGGATTGGGAGGAACTATTGGTAGGGACTAATTTTTCATTGAATGCAACAACACAGAAGACGACAGATAAGAGCCCGACGGAGATAGGTTTTAAAATAGAACGGCGATGACTGCAAAAATGAAAAGAAATTTTGAGGTCGACGTGGAGGAACAAGAACCAGCAAAGATATGAAGGCCCATATCGAATCAGAAGGAAGTTAATAATATTAATACTAAACCTAAATTGAAACAAAAATCTCTTCCTAATAATAAAAAATAATAAAATAAAATAATAAATCATTCACACAAATTGTACTTTTATTTTCGCAAATATTATTTATTTGTACCAAGATGATAAAAGTGTTATACATTATCTACTGGAAAAAGTGATTCCATTTTAAAGATGAAGTGGGCAATTTATACAAATACTCAATAATTTCTGCCTTTTGTTGTTTTAATTCGGAAATTTGATTTTCCAATTTATCAATTTCCTTATTTTGGCCGAAACACATTTTCATCTAAATACCATCAATTAATAGGTAACAGACTTGAAGACAAATATCTTTACGTACATTGTTTTTCGAATTTTTTTTCACATTCATACTTAATTCATTTATTTTCTTTTGAAAATCTTGTTTTTCTTGCCGAAATGCTTGCTCTAATTTCTTTATCTCGTCATCTCTTTTTTCTAAATAGTCCGTAATTTCTTTACCTTGTCAACTAAGTTACCTTCAATTTTTTTATTTTCATTTTGCAATAAGCTTATCATTTTATTAGCTTCGTGTAAGGCATCTTCTTTTTGTTTCAAGCTTTTCACCAATGCCTCTAATTTTTGATTTAAGACTTCAATTCTTTCTTCCAACATTATTTTTGTTTCATAGCAATCATTATGCTGATTTTTTAATTCTTCAAAGTTATTGATAAAATCTTCTTTTGATTTTTGTAACAATTGACCAACAATTTGCAAATCCTGATTATGTTTATTTTCTCAATTATTAATTAAAAGAACAGTAATAACAATAAAAACATTCAAATAGTTTTTAATTAAAATTTCATTTCTTTTTCAACTGAAAATAAAGTTATTAAATCCTCAAACTTGAGCTAGTCATTGTTCAAAACTTGAATGACTTTCAAAATTATTTTTGATGGGTTATAGAAAGTTTTGAGATTTTTAAAAATTAAGTCAATATTGCCACAAAAAATTAAAAATAGAAAAAATTAAGCAAGTTATTAAAAATATTTGACTAGCCAAAGACAAATCCCTTTAAATTGTAAAGATCGCTAAAAGATCTGGATTAATAAAATAATACTAATTCTAAAAATAATAGTTAAATTATAATATTATAATATAATATAATTATATGTAAAAGTACAAAAATTAATGATAATACTAATAATAATGAAATAATAATCTTTTTTTACTGTTTGATCGTCTAATCTGACAATATCGATTGTCAAGTTTCCAAGATTAGATCAAGGTTCACAATTGAGATCGATTAAGTGGTCGCGTGATCGGTATAAAAGGCTTTGGAATCCTCAATGAACTGCCACAAATCTAGAGTTTTATTTGGTTTATTTGAAGAAGATATTTTGTCAGAGGAAATATTGGTGACTATTTATTTCTTCTTGTGCTCATTATTATGAGAGAGGTGTCAAGGATGGGTCCAAAGCTGTTAAAGTGTTTATGAGCGAACAAAAAAAAATGAAGAACTATAACATTCCTACCAGTCTATTGAAAATGGCATGACTAGGTTCTTAAAAATGAAATAAAGATAATAATTACTGAGGCTATATTGATGGAACTAGCAACAAGATTTACATATACTGAAAACTACTGTTCGAATCAGATAAAAAATAAGATGGATATTTTCATTTAGAAAATGTCATCGTATTAGGCAATAAGGTTAATTCTCAATGAGAGAATCTTGTTTTGTTAATCAGAGAATCATTGATACAATCTTTTCAATTTTACAACAAACATTATCAGGTTACTCACTAAATGATATTTTTCATTTTGATGATATCAGTCTATTTTACCGCTTGAAACCAAGTAAGACTCTAGCTACGAAACAGATTTATGAAAGAAAAAGACTTAGAAAGAACAAAGATTGGTTTGTATACAAATACAAGTGGAACGGAAAAGTTAAAATTACTTATAATTAGAAAGTGTGCTAAACAGCGATGTGTTAAAAATATGAATCTTAACAATTTAGGAATAATATATTATAATAATAAAGCTTGTATGACGAGCTCAATATTTACAGAGTGGATTACTAGTGTTTATTATATGGTATTTTTACAATCATCAGAAAGACAAATTTTAATGATAATACGACCTGTCATAAATCTAATGGTTTGTGTCTTAATTGTATTAAAATTCTATATTTGCCATCAAATACAACATCAAGACTTCAACATTAAATACTGGTTTAATACATTTATCAAAGATAAAATATAGATTATTTTTGTTAGATCATTTAAATAGTTTGATACTCAAACTAGAAAAACTTACTCTATTAGATGCAATTAAATTTATTACAAGATCTTGGAATGAAGTGACCTAATTAACAATTTATAATTTTTTTGTGCATTGTAAGCTAATTAATTCATCTAACAATCAATCACTGAATAATAAAGAGCTTATATCTGAAATGAACAAATAATCGATTAGAATGCAAGAATTAATAAACATTGAGATTACTAAATATATTTTCGAAGAAGAAAACATATCAACTGAAGGTGAAAACAAAGAGGATGATCTTCAGGATATAAGAATAAATGAAAAAAACATTGACTTATAACATGAAGAAGAAAAAATTCTCAGTTAGAATCATTAAATGCAGGCAAATATTTTGAAGAACAGCCTGAAGATAATTGGTCAAGAATCAAAGCACTTCTTTCAATTCAGAGAACTTGATTTAAAAATAGAAGAAAATGAAAAACAAATCATGGTTAGGGAAAAGTATTTAAAAATATAGTTTCAAAAGATCGAGGTATTAAGGCTTAATAAAATGGTAAAGTCCTGTATTTGGATTGACCTCAATTAAGTTAAGCGAATCAAATATAAAAGAAAAAGTCTGGATATTCTACAACGAAGATGTTGCAGAAAAAGAATTCCATTCTACTGAAAATTAGTTTGCAGACTTGAATAAAACTTCCTTATCAGCACTAAATAATTGACACTTGCTTTGTTCAAAATAGAAATTAATGTTTGAAAGCACATTTATTTAAGTATGGGCTTTATTTTTCGCTTGAAATTAGTGAGATTGTAATAAGAAACAGAAACTTTTTGATTAAAATGCATTGTGCATATTTATATAATAAAATGTTTGTTGGTCTTACAATCATTTTTTTCTTTTAATTTGAAGACAGTTTATTTATTTAAAAAATATATTGTCACAATTTTTCAACATTATTAAGATCATTTTAAAACATTAAGGAAATAAAAATGATAAAATTTGAGAAATTTTAAAAATCTAAATTTAATCATGGTATGGAATTATTATTATTATTATTATTTTAATGAAATTATCGTTTAACCTTCACTTTGGAAATCAATTTTGAATTTTCCATTTCCAAGAATTCGTTTTTTCTCTGCAACTTTGAACTGCTTTTTACCATTTTGTTGTTATGATTTGACAAATCTTCTTGAGTAGTTCTGAGAAATGGATATAATTTCAATGAGTTTAAGTTAGAAGATCAATCAAATTTTCAGTGGAAAAATCCTTTTCTCAAATTAATGAAGCAAAATTTTTTTTGTAATGATTATTAACATTATCTTATGAAAATTAAAACCACAATTCTGAAAGAGAAACAAGATTTTTTTTGAAATTCATTGAATTAATTTGGTTGAGTAAAATAAAAACAATATTTTCAAAAATAAATGAAAATGATATACAATATTAGTAAAATATTAGGTTGTAAAGTTCAAAATCCAACTTATAAACAAATTTTTGAGACCATATTTCTCAATAATAAATAAAAAAATTTATTACTATTTATTTAATGTTAGTAACATTTTGTTTTACCGATTAGTTTGATTTAATAAATTTGCAACATTTTAAATAATTAGATAAAATTAATTTTAGATGAATATAAAAAAGATACAATATAAATAGATAATGAAACAGAAAAGTTATGAAAATCACTAACATTAACATAAACCAACATATTAATTTTTTTATTTATATAAAATAATGAGGAATCCAGCTTTGTATAAATTAATATAATTAAAATAACGTTATTAGAAAATGCTTTTAATTTAATTAGAAGAATAAATAATTAATTTTAGCCTTATTCAACTAATGTATTTTCTGATTAATCGGAAATTATAAATAATTAATAAAATACTTTTCCATGATTTTCATATTATTATGAAAGAATCTTCAATTTTATTCCTAATATTAATATAATACATATATATTGTCAGAACATTATTTATTTTTTTAAATAGCTTTTTAAAATATATTTTCTCAACTGAAAAAACGTAAAATAATTAATTAAGTACAAGTCACTGAATCGACTAACAATATTATTTATTATTAAATGATTTTCATAGAGATTTTTATTTCCAAAAAATTGGAATATTTCATACTGATTTCGTAGGAAAATAAAATAAAAATTATTAAAATTGCAACAAATGACGATTGTCATTAATGTCGAATTTCCTGTTGCTCAAAATACACAGCAAGAGGAAGTTGCCATGAGAAAGTTTTCATCTATTGTTTTTTTAAAGATCATTTTTGAGATTTCTCAAAGTTTTCAGTTTATAATGAAATATTCAATTAATTGTTTTAATGTTAAATTGAGTTTAATGAAATCTGAATTTTATTTAATAACCGAAGAATAGCGAAATTAATAGTTAAACATTTTCTATTTCTATGATTATTCTTCGACATTATATTTAAAAGCAAAGTTTATTAGGATTGATGGCAATGAATTTTCATAAATATTTGATTAATTAATTAATTAGGCAATCCAGAGAGCCATGGATTAAATTAAAACAACATAAAGAACAACACCTTTACAATCTTTTTAGTGAGAAAAAAACTGATTTAAAAGTTATGGGGACTGTAAATCAGAAAATATTTCACAGAATATTAATATGTACATACAGGGTGGTCGATAAGTCTATTAATAATTTTAAAAATTTGTTAATATTATGAAAAACAATTGACAATCATTTAAGACGTTTATTCATGTTATCAATAACTACAGTTTATGTTATCATAAAGTATGTTAAAAATGATGTAAATTTTTGTTTCTGTAATAAATGAAACAAGAAATACATTTTTCAACTACTCTGCTCAGTATTGATTTGCTTATTTCAAGGCAGGTGTCAACAATTCTTTTCTTGAAAAGAAAAATGATTTTCTCAGAATTCTTCGGCTTTTAAAGATAGGTACAAAAAAAACTTTGAACATCTGTAAATAATTTTCTGATTTCACAGTGTCCAATTCAAGAAAGTTGAGACCAATTTTTTTTTGGAAAACATCGTTATCCAAACATTAACTTTTGCTGATATTCTTGAAATTTCAGTAATGTTTCCCCGATTCTCATGAGCTCATATGATGTAGTTGTGACGATTCACTACCGAAAACACAAAAAGTTGCTTCATCTGACCATAAAACGTTGTCCATAAAATCTGGAATACTTTCTTTCTTTCGTTGTCAACATTCTGGAATTTATGAAAACGTCTTTATCAATATTAAAAAAAATAATCCAATTTTTCAACTAAGACTGAATACAACTTTAATATTCAAATTACTATTATATATGAACCATTTATTTTAAACATTTTTATTGTGGAAGTAATAATAAAAATTAATTATGAATAGACTTCTTGAACTATTAAGAAACTCAATTACGGAAAACTTTCTACTGATCACATATTCACAGTATTCATCTCTGGTATCAAAGAAATAAATAAAATTGTTTTCCCTCAACTGAATCAAAAGTATCCTGAAACATTATCTGTTATATTTCTAAATAATTACCTTATATGAGAAGATAATCTTCAGAAATTTAGTCTTAGAGTTCCTCGTGCTAATGTAATTATCTAAAATCTAATCTGTAACAGAACCCCGGTTTTTACTGATAAAAGATGCAAAACAACGAATGGAAAACACTATCATCCGGATAATCGGATTAAAGCAGATTTTATTTAACTTTCTTCAGTTTGACAAATTGAGTTTTTAAAAATGAAATCAAATCCTTTAATTATGTCATAAATTGGGAATGAAGAATTTTATCAAATTGAGATCAGCAAGCTTTTAATATTTTTATTTAGAGTTTATTTATTTTATTTAATTAGTAATGGTTTTCGTCTATTTTTTAAACCATATTCCGTTTTCATTACTAAATGATCCCTTAATTTTGAACTTATTTTCTTTATCTTTCTATTTTTGTTAAATTATTCTTATAAGTTTGCTTGGTACAATTTAATGAAAAAATAATAGTAATTTAATTAATTAATAATAATAATAAAATAAAATAATAATAAAATAATAATAAAATAATAGTAAAATAATAATAAAATAATAATAAAATAATAATAAAATAATAATAAAATAATAATAAAATAATAATAAAATAATAATAATGATAACGAATAATAATTATAATAATAGTTATCATTATAATTAGATTTTGATATTTTTCATTGAAAACTGTTAAATAATCCGAGGAATTTATTTTTTTAAATTAATTAATTATTTTCTTTTTCCCGGTTTTTCCTGCATTTTATGTTGTTAATGGAAACATAATATTTTATTAAAATTCATTTCAGGGTATAACTTGAGATTTAAAATGTTATTTTTCATTTAGAAGCTTGCATAAATATTTGAAAATACAAAAATGGTTTCTTCTTTTTCAAACCTATCGTTATATTGATTGTCAATAACCTTTTGTGATTCTTTGGAAAGAATCTTCTTATTATCAATTAGTTTATATCAAAAAATTTCCTAATAACTTTAATAAATAATTTTTTTTTTCATAATAAATTGCTTAATCAAATTTAGTCTATTTTGTTAAAACTCCAATCATAGAAGGTTCAAGCTAAAAATGGTCAAAGCGAGAAAAATATTTTGAATGTTGAAATTAAAGACTTTTTTCCTTAATGCTAATTCCAAGTAATTGCTGACATTTATATTTTGAAATATCTTATAATAAAAAATTCTTTACTTGACAATTATGATTTTCACCCAGAGGAATTTTATTTGACATTTTCAGTCTGAGTTCAATGGAAAACATTCATTCTTTTATACAGATTTATTAAATTTTAATGAAAGATTTTTATTGTTATTTAACCTGTTTATTTCATGTAAGAATTTACAATGTGATTTTGGCTTTTATACATTTCGTTAGATACAATAGAAGATATTACTGATTTTTTCAATAATAATAATAATAGTAATAATAATCATAACACTAGTAATAATAATCATAATAATAATAATAATAATAATAATAATAATAATAATAATAATAATAATAATGATAATAA
>JBBMKC010215361.1:0-22885 GCA_037834085.1 Bipalium vagum | reverse complement strand
ATAATAATAGTCAATAATAATTTGCTGTGTACACACACTGGAAATAATAAACCTATGATCGACTAATCCTTTGCCAAATAGATAAATTGCTATAAGAATTAATACATTTATCTGACTAAGTTCCAGGACCAAAAATTCTAATCAAGACTGATCCAAGATATCTCCTAGGATTAGTATGAGAAAGATACCATACAAAATTTGCAGACAACATAAAACAGATCAGAGATCCAGCTTAAATTTTAATTAATTATTAATGTTTAATATTTGCAATTTTAATAATATTAAAATTAGCTTATTATTTTTTTACATATCATCGCCAAGCACATTTTGAAGATTCGTAATTTTTGTCACACCATTATTTCCAAGTTTGAACTCGTACTGAATTATAATCCACATTTCATCATTATCCATTACTTCAGCAAGATTTAAATATGGTCGGCTAAAATTTTAATTCTAGTTATAACCAATAATACAGTCATTCATCTATAATTTGATACTTTTGGTACCAGAAAAATAAGAAAATTTTTGTTTATGAAATTAAAAATCGTGAAATTATATAAAAATCCATAATTTATTAACAATTACATGATGATCAATCATAAATAGGTATGTAAAACAATCCAATAACGTGGCTTTTTTATTTTCCTCTATTTTTAAATCACATTTTCTTTAAATTAACAGAAGTCCTTTAAAACTTAACATGTTTTCTGAAAATTTTCACACAGGTGAAAATTGCTTCCATGAATCTCTGAACTTTAAAATAGTATCGCAGCTAATAGTAAAAACTTTGTATTTGTTCTTTTGTGTGACCCAGAAACTTTCTATCGGTCTTAAATTTTGCACATTCGGTGTATTATTCGTCATCATATGCTCAACATAAAATGATTTCTTACTTAAATAAGTTTAATAATCCAAAAATTAATTCAAAATGCGGTAACACTATAGTATGTCCCCCACTTCCTAATAAAAATTTCAATCTTATCTGAAAGTGGTTAAGATTTTTAATATGAATTTTTATCATTATTATTACTTTTTTCATTATTAGGCAAAATAACGGTTTAATCATTATTAAAATTCATTTACAAATTATTAAAATAAATTCAAATGTTAAATATTACCTAATAATTTTGTAAATACTTCATTTTAATTAGTTAATGTGGCGAACCAATTAAAAAACGGGAGATATACTATAGTGTTGCCAAAAATGCTGAAACACGGTTGTAAACAAATTTAAAAATTACCACTAATAAATTAATTGCCGATTAAATTTAGGGAATTTTTTATTTACCCCCGTGTTGATAATTGATAAAGTGAACAAATACGATTCCGCCGTTTTCAAACTGAAAGATCAATAAAATTAGGAAAAGTCAAGGTAATCAATTAAAACAAAAAACATTGATTATGAACAAAATATTTTCGCACATTTTAGACAACTTATGAATTCCATCATAGAAAAATTTAATTGGTTGAAGACAAGCCAATCATTTAATATGTTATTAATATCTTAATTGTTTTTGAACAATTCATATTTCGTTTTCCGGGTATTTCATTCTTGATTGCATCAGCCGATGCTATTAACTCTGACCAACGACTATTACTTTTGATTTAACTTGCTTATAGTTTAGAATGACTTTCTAGAATCTTTACATAATATTTGTATATGAGAAATCTTTTGTTTTGTTGAATTTTTCGGGTGGCTTAGGATTAATGAGATGCATTACGTCTTTTATTTGTTAACAGCACTGCGCCTGAAAATGTTTTTATTATATTTACCCAAAATATTGCAATTTGTATTTTAATGTTGGTTTTGTGTTATTTAAAACAGACACCTAGTATTTTTGCCTCAGAATCTTTCGCGAATAAGATTGAATACTTAAAGGTTATCGTTGAATTACATTCTATGAATCATCCAATTGTTCTTGCACTTTTTCTTCGTCTTCGTAAAATAACTATTACAGTGGATATTTATTGTTCAGAAAAAGTTCGGAAAACTCGTTCGGAAAAAATGAAACCTAAGAATGTAGTTGTCTCAAAATCCGTTCTCGACATAGATAAATGCCTAATGCTGTTCTTAGATTGTAAAAAGAAATGTAAAACTCTTTCTGGAATCTCGGCAATATGAAAGCGTGAAAAGAATAAAACTAAGCTTATTGGAGATGGCTTAAACAACAAATATTGTTAATCAGAATATGTTCATTTAACAAAAAATTCCTTTGTGAATTTAATTTTAGATTTACACCTCCATAATGTTTACTGAAACAGAAATATATCACAATTTTGTAAAAATTATATATATTAAATAAATTAGTAATTAATTATGCAAGAAATAATAATTAATAGGTTATTATTGAAATAAGAATAATTTAATTAATTATGCACGTCTTTGAATGTTCCTCATAATGAAAAAAAGTTTTTAAAAAATCAAAGAAAAAATATAATGAACCTACCTAATTAATTTAATAATCCTAAATGCCGAAGAGACGTTGAAGTGCGAAGAAATAAAATAATGTTTAATAAATAAAAAAGATAAATGAAGAAGAGACTGTAAAGTATAAGGTCCCCACTGTTACAGAAAAGAATTTGTTTGTAGGTTCTGTTCTCTGTCAAATGATAAATTAATTTGTATTAAAGGGGAATTAATAATGTATTGTCTTGATGGTACAAAAGTATTGAGAACAATGAAAAGTATTTTGATGAATATAATTAGTTTCATAGGTCTTTTTAATTTAGTTTAGTTACTTTTTAAAACCTGCTATTTCATGTGGAACAACAAGTTAATAATTCTATTATTTACTTGTACTTAATGTAAGGACTGTTAACAATTAAAAATTGTTTAATATTTATCATTTTCTGAAAATTAACGATTAATCAATAGTTAACTTTCAAAATTAAAATCAAAATATATTAGATGTTATAATCAATTTCTGCGTTGATAATAAATTTATAAATTAATATTATTTTTGAAAGATAAAAAATTAAAGTTAGATATTTATCATAACTCATTAAAAATTAAAACTAAAATGGAATTTAGGATTTACTTTATCAAATTTTAGTTGAAAAATATGAAACGCAAAAAATACTGCTGCAATATTTCAATATGAAGAAAACTGTGGCGGAAACCTATCGAATATTGTTGGAGACTTTTGGTGATTTTTTGCTATCAGAAAATTGTTTCAGATATATATTTGCCAATCATGACATTGCTGATAATTCACACTCATGTCAGCCTAAAAATTTAAACAATACCAATTTGGAAGTATTATTGAAGGTTGACTCGACTCTGATTCTCAAATAATATATGGAAAAATATTAAATGTCTGTCCTGAAACTATTTCAAATTATTCTGCATGAGATAGAGAAGATACAGAAAGAAGAAAAATAGATTCCATGTCTTCGAAATAAAAATGAAATTAATAATAGATTCAACATCACAGTTTTATTGCTTTCCAGACATCAAAAAAGAGTTTTCTATGGTGATTAATAACTGAGAATGAGAAATGGATCTACTTCGACAATCGAAAATGCATAAGATCATGAGTAAACAGAGATCAACCAACAGATTCGACTCCAAAGTGTAAAATCCACGGAAAAACAACATTTAGTGGGATCAAAATGTTAATTATTACCATCTTCTGTTACAGAAAGAGATTAACACTTGAGATCAATACAAACAGCAAATTAATTAAATTGAATACAGAACTTTTAGAAAAACAACCTGCGGCAGGCGGTGACAGGAGCAAAGTCATTCTATTGTAAAACAATTTCTGCACTTCGAATGATATATAAATTAATGCGTTCAAGCAATTTTTTTAAAAAATTAATTCAAGGTTTAAAGAAATTATTTTGTAACCAATCTAAATAAACTTCATTTTCTTTTTTCAATTTCTTTAAGAAAATAATTAGAAAGATTTTCAATTCTTTTCACTGAAAGCATATGTAGGGTATTGAGCTAACCATGTCTCATTAACGCTCAGGTGTTATAATTTTATGGTACGTCTCTTTCATCCCAGTCTTGATTTTCGCATTTCATTCTGTCTCTACATTTAAATTGCCACTCAAATTGGACCACATTTTATTCCTAAATGGACACATTCACTATTGCGTTTTTCAAATTTGGATCATTGTCCTTAATTCTATTTTTCTTTGTTTTACCTAAAATATAATTAATTGTCTTTTAAATAGATTAGAATCTACCATGACAGAGAAATGGAATCGTTTTGGAATATTTCCGTGCCAGTAATTATTCCTCTGCTTAATTCCAAACAATAACTAATTTTTCACTATTTTTTAATAATTTTTAAAAGTAATTAGTGATTCTTTTAAAAAAAAAGGAAATTCATAAAATAAAAAGTTTTTTATTTTATGAAAATCGTACTTGAACATTTTTTAAAGTTTTTTGAAACTAATTCTAAATTCTAATGAAAATAAAGATTAAGTAAGCTTTGTTTAAATATTTAATATGTGATTTTAAGGTTAAATAAATTCAAAATTATCTTTTACTTTATCAAATTTTTAAGAACATATCTGGACACCGAATTTTCAAGTTCAGCGTTCTGAAAACTTTTTTTTAAGGGGTGTCTCAAAAAATTTCTAATCCTGTTTTTCAATTACAAATACAGATAAAGTTTATTAATATTTACATAAAATTTACATATATCCTTACATGTCATAACCTCAAATATTAACAACTTACCGTTTGTCGACTTTAAATAACCGTGTTTCTTCATACAAATATCCACGAAAATTTGCAGATATCGCCCTGTTCTTCTTTGGTGTTAAGTTAAAGTTTTCATTTATCAAACTCTAAATTAGGGACACGTCAGGTAAAGATACCGAGTCTATAACCACCAATATTCTGTGCTATTCAAACAGGTTCCTATTAAAATTAGATGTATAGGATAAAATATAAAATCTTTAAATAAAAAATCTTTAACCTTCCAAGCCACGCAATTTGTATTTATTTACTAACATGTCGCTGTATGTTAATTTCTAAAACCTTAAAGCCTAACTTTAATTTTTTATAACCATTTGACTATGAACAGTATAGTTATATTCATTATGACTTTCTATGGATCTGGTTAAAAGTAATAAAATAGGATCTCTAAAAAGAAATCATGATAGCTCTTTCGAATATGATTATCACATTAAATACCAGAACCCAACTTTTTCAAGTGGTCCCATGTTTCTTGACACGAGTTTTTTTTAAAAGACTGATTCTTGTAATACATGAATTCTCATCCATCTATCCTTTGACATTCAATCTAACTCTGCCAAATCTTTTCTTCTATAAAAACAAGGAATTATTGATTATAATAATTGATTGATCCAACTTTGCTTTATTTGATCTTAATATGATCACTCAATTTTGCCAGTTTCTTTGATATTCTGATAAATAGGTTTGGTTCTTTAACCACTTAACTACCATGGTCTTGGCAATTTTCAAAGTGCAGTCCTCTTTAAATAATAAAAAAAGTAAATAATAACAAAAATGTTTATTTATTTAATAAGTAAGGTGAATATTTAAACAGAAAATTTTTAAAATTCCTATGATGTGCCTCGACATCTAAAATAAACGAAACTTAGATTTTTTCACGTAAAAGACTTCTTTTGTAAAATTCTTACGTGATATTTTATGTTTTAAAGTAAAAGAGGCGTTGAATAATTTATTGAATAAACAGTTGCCTTGTTTAAATAATGAAATGTTTCGGTAAGTTTTTGAAAAAATAATTTTTATATGACATGCCTGGAAAAATCTTATGTTTTCCTTCTTTTTTAATTGTACTTCTGTTAACATTGTAATCCATTAACATTGCAGCCATTTGACCCATTTTTTGCAATTTCTGCTGTTTTCTTTTCCATAGAGAAGTTTCTCTTCCATACTAAGCGATTTTTTTATTTTGTACCTGTTAATTTGAAATATGTACATTTACCGTTATGATATAAACAATATCACAATTACGTGACCAATTTTAATCAATATTAACTTTAATTAAATAAAGGTTGCACTTAACGAGGAGTGGCATTTATCAAGCACTTACTGTCATACAAAAATGTCGTACACTCAATTCTCTCTTTATGCAGTAGATACGAGCCAGAAAAAGTGGCATATAAAAAATCGCTTAAATATATGCGATATTTATATACAAAATGATAGGTAAGGACCTCCGTTCTGGAAATTTTTATCTAATGGCCCCATTGGAATTTGAAACAAATATTTTTTATAAAATGTTATTTTTAGGGTCTCAACGCTTTATAAATACGAAAATTAGCAATTAAACCAAAAAACACGAAAACAAGCCACATTTATTATTATTAATACATAAAATATTCAGTAATTAATGTCTGTAATGGGTTGGATAAAATTTTATAGAGTTCTCGGTAACCTGACATACAAAATTTCAAATCACGTGTAAATTTTAAGGCAAGCTCTGAATCGTTGTCATTTAATAGAAAATGATTTTCCAATTTACTTGAAAGTTAAAGGCCTTCGCAAACAAAATTTGCACTAAGTGGGACTGGTTTTTCTTCTGATTCATTGTCTTCAAAAGGATATTCGATAGGATCTAATTCCAAACTTTCTGAAATGTCATAGTTCATTAAAAAATAAACTGCATACCTTCAAAATTCAATAAAAAAAATTGCATACAAAGAGAATTGAGAATTAGTCAAGGTGGAAAGATGAACAAGGATTTTCAAGCAAATATGTTAACTAATAATAACACTCTCGGACCAAACTTCTTTATTAAATAAGACTAATCTAATCATGTGCATATCGTCACACAGATCACGAAAATAAATACATTCAAGGATCTATCACATGTATTTTTTGAAAATATTTTTATTTAACTTTTTTAATATCCCTTTAAAAATTGTTTAAACTTTCGCAAATTTTAAATAAAATGTGACACCGGCGATGCATAAATACCCCAAACCATTTTTCACCATTCGCACCGCATATTGTATGCAGAATATGTTCCTCTTATTTCTTTCATGTTTTCTATTGGTAAGATTCTCAATTTACCATTCAGTACATCTATGGTTTAGAGAGAGCAAAAATACATTTTGATGATTGCTATGTTTGCCGAACCAACGTGTCGGGTTTTAACAAAAGGATAGACAAAGATATTAAAAACCCGGATTTCCCAACATCAACCAATTATAAATTAAAATCATTTTTAATTGTTAATAATAAAATAATGCATTTATAAAATTGTGTAACGTTTTCAAAATAAAACATTTTTATTCCATAAATCATATTTTATTCTTTAAGCTTTTGTTTTAATTTCGCTTTTCCAATTTATTAATAATAATAATAATAATTATTTTATAATTAATAATACTGACTTTAATTCAACTTTGTGGATTAATTTATTCCTATTTTTTTCAATTTTTTATTATTCTCATTGAATGAAATTCTCAGAAATATCAATAGTGAAATAATTGATTATTCAATAATAATTTCAATTAATTTTTCGATTTCTTCTAAAAATTCCATAAAATACAGATTCCCTTTTTATATGAAAAATTTCTAGACAAATTTTCTATTTTTTTGGTAATCAATTTCTCCTTGGCGAATATCAAGCTCAACGTTGTTTTAATCATATCTTAAATCAGATCCACAGCCAAAATTAATCCCGCATATTGATGAGCATATTTTTAGTTCTTACCAGGATTAAAGAATGTAATTATTTTATATTTAGTTTTCTCACCACGCTTGGAATTGAAGAATACAATTCTATTTTAAATTATATAAGATATTAATAATAATAATAAAATAAATATAATAATAATACTATTAGTGATATTAATAATAATAATTTT
The DNA here is from genome assembly GCA_037834085.1 of Bipalium vagum. NCBI lineage: Eukaryota > Metazoa > Platyhelminthes > Tricladida > Geoplanidae > Bipalium > Bipalium vagum. The sequence goes on along the minus strand of JBBMKC010215361.1, from coordinate 15,064 downwards.
AAATATTGAAATATCCTATCCTTTTCTTTAATTTTAATGAATATAATGACAAAACATGGTACACTTTATAAAAATTATTATTTTGCACTGAAAATGTTTATTTAATTTATTAATATTTAATAATTATTTTGATTTTAATTGATTTATTTTTTATCATTTGATAAAGGTTGAATTAGACAAATTGAAGGATGTGGATTTGGATATGTATGTAGAAAATGGAGAATGGAAGCTGAAAAAAACAAAGGTAAAATAATAATAATAAATAATAATAATAATAAAAATAAAAAAAATAATAATAAAAATAATAGTAATAATAATAATAATAAATAATAATATTTTTTAAATGGACAATAAGTAGAAATTAAGAAAAGTAAATTATAAAAAAAATCAAATAAAATAGTAATAATAATAATAATAATAATAATAATAATAATAATAATAATACTAATAATAATAAATAATAATAATAAATAATAATAAGAATAATAATAATAAATAATATTTTTTTAAAAAGACAATAAATAGAAACTCTAAAAAATAAAATAAAATAATAATTAATAATAATAATAATTAAATCTTAATTTTTAATTCATATTTTTTGGAATTATGGATTTTATTTTTTTATAAAATTTATAATTTTTAATTAAATTATTTTGCAAATAAAAATTAGTTTTTGAATTATTAATTATTTATTATTATATAAAAAATTATTGATTTTTATTTATGGTTATTATATTTTTAATATGACTATTATTATTATTGCATAAAATTAAATATTATTAATATATATATAATTTATAAAATATTTTTTAAAATATTTATATTTAATAAATGGATATTTTGCCAAAGATTTTGTTTGGAAGAATTTAAAAGAAAATTGCATTTTGCATTGATAATAATAAAAATTAAATAAAATGAGAATTTATTAACGTTTCAAATCATCAAATTGTTAATAATCAAATCAGCATAAATTAATAAATTTTGGCATTTTGAGATTAATTTATTAAAATTTTAAAATCAAATTATTAAAAAAAATATGTATTTTTAAAAGTGAAGTATTCCAGTCAGTTTTCTATCTTGTTTAAATGCACCAATATAATTTGATGTAATTAAATATGGAAATATCATTAAATTTAATTTTATTTTTTATTATTAATCAATATTTTATTTGACGTAGAAAAACAAATAAAAAAAATAAAATCATTATAAATAATTTAATGAAAATAAATATTTCCAAAAAAGAAATTCCGAAATTTAATTTGAGTGCTTTATTGTTTTAATAAATCAATTTTATCGAATCTAATTGAACAAAATTAAAATTTTATTAATGTTCTCCATTGAAAAAAGACAGCAAATTGTTTTACCAGTAGCTGAGAAGAAACCAGTCACATTAATCAGAAGGCATTTAGAATAATCTAAATGAAAAATATACCTAGAAAGAGGAATTGCAAAATTCAAGGACACTACAAGTTTTTATGATCTTTGGAAGTCTAGAAGACTGGCAATTGAAGATAAGAAAATATAAGTTGTGAGATAAATTGAAAATAATTCTGGGGATTTAGATCAGCGGCAAGATCAGCCCACTTGTACGTGAAAGTTCCCGGGTTCGAATCCCGGTATCTTCGGTTAATTTTCAACTAACATGGCGACCACAACAGAACGCCAACCAGCGGACGAGGTCTCAAAAGTGAAAAAAAAGTAATAGAAAGAAGAGAGTAACGGAAGTAAGAGAGCTGGGCGATGTGACTTTTAAAGGATGAGGGACTAACGTGCTTAATAAACCAAGTTCATAAAAAGCACCTGATACATCTCTGAGAACTTCTGCTAAGAACTTTGTTTGGAATTTTAAAATGTACACAAATCAGTACGAAAAGATATCTAACTTTATCCATACTAGATCCAAATTATACACAAGTTAAAAGACGAAGCCTATGCTGAAAGAAGTGTAATATGTGACAGCCTAATTAATGAAATCGACAATAATTTATCTTATCTTCCAAATCTAATGCCAATTGATTTCTTCCTTTAGAGACATCTGAAGACGCATATATATAGCAGAAAACCCAAAGATATCCAAGACCTGAAAGATATTATTCAAATTGAAGCAGTATAATATCATCAGACTCTCTAAATTCCGAAAGTATTGATGACGTAGCTGTAACCAACATGTCGATTCACGCATCAATGGATCCTTTGTGCGAAGATAGCACCCTGTAATTTTCAGGAAAGGTGACGACATCGAAAAATTTATCTTTGACTGCACCACATATTTTGAGTGCATTGGTGTAAAGAAAAAGGAAAAGGTTCTGTTAGTGATAATCCTAATTGATCGATATTTAAGGGAAGTCTATGAATGTCAAGATGAATCTTTCGATTAAGAAGATAATCTAAGAAAGGAATTTCTGAGAAAAACAAATTTTTTGCAAGACTTGGAAGAATAAATGAAGTACAAAAGGACAGAAGAGATTATCTATCTATAAAAGAAAATCGAAGGATTAATAAATGAAAATATTGACGCGTATGCTGGACAAGGAACAATTAACAAAGGAAATACATTTTACGTGGTTACATTTTAAAGTCGGAAATTTACTTTATTCGCACACTGTTTCGAGAAAACTATTTTTAACTTTTTACCATTTGACCTTGCGTCGAGTGTTGCAACATTTTCGATATTTGGCACTGTGCACAGTTAGAAAGACGGATGAAAAAAATTAAAATTAAGGTTCAGTTTAAATGCAATGTTTTAAAAATGTTTTGCACCGTAGCACATTGACTATTCTTCAGTCTTATTTGTTTCTTCATTAAGTTAAGAGTACCCCTTTGCAAAATTCAAAATTATCGATTATATTTCCGGTTGTTATCTCTTAAAGTGGACTTCAATAATTATCTTAGGTTTTCCATTGATAAGTCTTTGTGATGCTCTTTATTCCTGGCACCATTCTTTATTAAATCATCAATAATAATGACAATTCTTTTCAGAAAGTTGGACCAATCAAAGCGTTGTATGGACTCAACCTGTTCCTCATTTTATCTTGATAATGTAAATTTATAAAAGTTGAAGCACGTAAAATGTCATATAAAATAACAGGCTCATTTGACTTATCTTCTTAGACCATTATGGGGCAGCTTGAATCAAAGTCATTAATATGGACAATGCCCGACTACATATCTCAAAGACCACTGTACTCCATCATTCCTCTTTGGCTTTGAAAATTCTTCCTCACGAGGCTTACTCAGCTGACATGATTTCATTAGATTATAATTGATTCAGATCTCTTCAACATTACCTGGCCGATTCGCAGTTACAAACGGTTGATGATGTTCAAAAATCGATTTCCAATTATATAGATTTAAAATCGTCATCTTTGTTCCTAACTGGAATCCACCAGCAACCTGAAAAATGGTTAAAGTGCATCGAGAATGACGGAGATTACTTCACCAATTAATTATTGGTTGCATCTTGTATAAATATGTATTTATGTTATCCGTCTTTTGATTTGTAATAATATTAAAAGTAGACACCTTCTCAACTTGTCGACCTAAAAACATTACCTATGGATGAGATTGAAGTGTAATTTGATTTGGTTTATAATTTTGTTTTTTTCTAACCTACAGCCGTCATTACCCGAAACATAGTTTGTACTACGATAAAATATAACCATAATAATTAATTAACTCTTATTAGAATGGTTGGTGGAACATGCCACAGTTGACATTTGCATGGGGTTTTCTCAGTGCCAAAATTTAAAAATTAATTAACATCCTTTTAGAAGACAACTCTCCATTTTGTTAAGCAGAAAGAATCAATAATGGAATTATTAAGGAAAAAATTATTTCTCATTTTTTCACAAAGTAATTAATGACCTTGAGCTCTTTCAATCGCTTTAATTATTCCTTTTATCTTTCCCAACTGCTCCGTGAATGTTATATATTTCCTGATTTCTCGAAACCCTTTCCTTGAACGCCCAGCCACGTAAATACTTTACGTTTTACTTAACGAGACAGAAAAATTAGTTAAATTCGACTAATTTGTTTTAATGAATTGTCGTAATCTCTCACACGATAATGTCGAAAACAATTTTTTGGATTTTTTTATTTTACTCACTTTTTATTTATATTATATTATAAATTTTTTTCATCCTTCAAAACATTTATGCGTGAGAGGTTTAGAATCACAAAAAAAGATTTCATTTAATTTTAGATTGATTAAAATATTTTCCAAAAAATCATTCATTGGTTAATTTTAATCGAAATATTTTCGATTTTCTGTAACCTTTTCCCAATTTTTATCAAATTATGAAATCCTTGGAAAAAGATAATTTTTTTGGATTGAAGAAGTCCTTGATTTTTATACTTTATGATACTGACAAAAAATGTATATTTGTGGTATTCAGATCTGGAATTTAGAGAGAACCTCTAAGCTGTATCCATAACATTTTTAGTGAGTTCACTTTAACTTTTTTTCATTTCCCTTCACTGTAACTGATAGTCTGGTGGTCAATCCAAGTCTACTATTCCAACTACTACAGGGATACTTAAGATGTTTTAGGAAAAGGTTTTAGGTTATTCCAGAACCTGATAATATTTTTTGCTATATTTGTATTCAGTGGGATACGATTCAATAGTTTTCATTTTTTGAGGGTAACCGAACATTTCGGTTTTACAGTTAAATTTTTTTGTTATGCGAATGTTTCTTTATTTTCGAACATGATTTTTAACATGTCATTTTTAAATTATATTTAAATCATAACCGTAGTGAGCTTTACTGAAATCGCAAAATGATCAAATTTCTTAGAAGTGCGTCAAAAAACTTTTATATTAAGCTTTTAATTAAGTTACTCCCAAATGTGTTATAAAACGGAAATATTTCTTGAAAGAATTTATGTCCAGAGATTTTAACATTAATTGATTCAAAATACTTTGTTTTAACAATATGTAATGACCTTCAAAATTTTTGGCGTATTTTGAAAATATTGCCATGCTGGTGCAAAAGAAATTTCGATTTTTATTTATTTAACTTACAGGTTTATGCATATATAGAAAAAATAATCGATTGTTTCTATTTGAATTTGACCGCATTTTAATCAGCCAAAGTACTGTCTCAAGAATTTTCTGTGACATGAATTATACCAGAAAGTGATTAGTCAGAGGTCCCGAAGAGAGAAATAATTGTTAAAACATTGAGGCTAGACAGCCTTATGCGAGGAACATTGAGTACACTGAAAATTGTAAGCTTGTTTACTTAGATGAAACTGGAGCCAACTTACACTAAACCAGAAGTTTTTGCCACCATACTCGCGTCAATTAAACCTGATCGAAGAGTTTTTCAGCAGTTTTAAGTCTCAAATATCATCCTTTATGAGAACCATTACAGATCGGAACTATTTAAAAGAATTGATTACCAAAGTACTCATGCATGACAATATTGATTTAAGTGGTTATTTTCGCAACATAAAGCCTTGGCGAGACAAGAATTTCGTCCTGTTATGTTTATTGTTATCAATAAAATGCATTTAATATTAAGTAATAAAAAAATATTATTTCTGATTTTCACTAACCTTAAATTATATACAATTTTCCATTTCTTTTCCTGTCACTTCCCTGTAATTTTCAATCACCAAAACAATCTTATAACATAATTAATTTAAGAAAACACCTTACGGAAGATTATTTTGTTATAACCATTGGCATACCTTTAAACATCATTTACTTACAAAAATATTAATGCATCCTGCATGAGAAAAAATTCAAGCCGGTTTTTAATATAAAAATTCTTATCCAGAAAGTTTCTTATAAAGAAAAGATTGGACATAAAAATATTTATAACGTATTTTTATAACAACCTTCTGTCACATATTACGTAAGCCCTGTCCTTTCATTAGGTCATGGAAAGAATCAACAACCTCATTTGTTTTGCGTATTTCTGCCTCATCATTATCATTTAGAAGTTCACCCAAGTTAACTGATTCTTCGACTTCTTTAATATCACTGTAAGTCTTATTGATTACAAGAGTCCACTCATTTTTTTCTGTTCGCTTGGATTAGAATTAAAAAATAAATTAATAAATTCAAAAAATATAAAAAATTAATTTTAATTACTTATAAATATTTTAATTAATAAATTAATATTCTAATTAATAAATTAATATTTAAGTTAATAAATTAATATTTTAGTTAATAAATTAATATTCTAATTAATAAATTAATATTTTAATTAATAAATTAATATTTTAATTAATAAATTAATATTTTAGTTAATAAATTAATATTTTAATCAATAAAAAAATATTTTATTTAATAAAATTTTTAATAAATTCCAAAAACTTAATAATTTAATTTTAATTACTTAATAATATTTTAATTAAGTATATTTCAAAAATTAAAGAAAGTTAATTAAGAGAAAAATTAAATTTTTTTAAAATCGATTTGAAAAATTCGAAAATTTTTTAAAAGTCAAAATAAAACATTAAGAAATGATTTTAATGAGTTGACGCCTGAGAGATGTCTTCGATTCTGTTTTCCTGTCATTTTCTTCTTTCCCCTTCCCACTGAAACGGAGTTCCCAGTCGACTTGCATGTAACTCTGCAGACAAAAGTTCAGGGGAAAATACTTGAAACAGAATCACACAGAACGGTTATAAAAATATACTGATCAAATACCACAAAATTTGCACGGGAAAAATGTTTCAGTGGTTATTTGATATATCGACAGTCTAAGAAGGTTTTCAATAATTTAAACAAAATCGTTAAAATCTACATTACATTTTTCACAGTAAAGAGTAACTCTATTAATTCCCGAGAATCCATAACGGTTTTTACCATGGAAGAAAAATGTTTACCTTCAGATAGTTTAATCAGTTTTGAAGAGATATTCCGCAGAATCTGTTTTTAACAATAAATGACGTTCCTCCTTTTTCATTAGTCCTTCAGGCTTTAAATCTTTCAGGTTGAATCTCTTTTCACCTTTAGTAATATGTAGAAATCTTTGAAATAGGTATGGAAATCGAAGTTTTTCAAGGACCTTTCTATTCTCAGGTTCATTCATTTCCAATATGTTTACTTAATAATGTATAAGTACAGATTTATTGAAACCATTCTCTAGGGCATGAGGTTGTGTAATCCCTTGGCAACTTACCATTGCCGAACGTGGAGTTAAAGTAATACCTAAACATGGTTTCTATTTTCCGTAAAAGATCTCTTGAGAAAATTAGTGATCATTGTGAGATCTACTATCTAGTTCTCTGGACCCATCACACTATCAAATTAAAACAACGTACCACAAGACTTTAAATGATCCCTTTTTCACTTCTATTTTATTGAAAAATATTTCGTGTGGAAAAGACTTTTTCGTATTTTATAAACACTCCGAAGTACGTAGAAAAAGAATTATAAAGCGATTTACTTAAGTCACATCGACACACTTTAGATTGACAAATGTTATGACCTTTCTCTGGATTTTTGTAAAAAATTGTATCAAATACTTTTCTTCATATTCCTACATAGAATTAAACTTTACTTCTTTGAGAGAGCTATGCATATATCAAAATAAACGTACCTGGCCACAGCTAGGTGGTGGATACATCATTAATTCCAACCTAAGCTCTTACAACGTGTACCGTGAGTTTAAATATGTATGTGGTCTGGTATTATTGTGCAGGAGCTCAGTTGTCTTTCGGTTTATCAAACTTTGTCTCGTTATAAAGGTTTAGTTAATCCAATATCTTTTTCGAAGTCTTTTTAAGTTAAAAATGTTTTTCTTCAAATCTATTCATTATTCGTTATTATTATTCGTTTCTAAAATCTATTGATCTTATTGGTTTTACTTAAATTCTTAGTTATATTTAATTGGTTTTCATTACATTAATCAATAAACACATTTGTTAAAATCTTCTTTTTATTCTAATTTATTTGAATTCAATTTAGTTGAATAAAACCTTTTGCTCGAACATTTTTCTGATTTATTTTGACCAATAGTTTCCGAAACACGCCTATGAAATTTTGTTAAATCTTCTTTTATTCCTCTTTCTCATTTCCATTGATTTAATTGATTTCAGTCGCTTTCTTTACTATTGTTAATTGATCACAATAAGAGAACATTTTAAGAAATATTTTTTATTTTCTTTTACATAAAATTTAATTATTTAATATCTATAAAGAAAGAACAATTATCAAAATAGGAACTGAACCTAGTCTGGATGTATTGTTCTGTTGGTTAATCCATAATTGCACAAAGCGAACAATTTTCCCATTAAGTAAGAAGTAAAAACGATCTTTTCCCAAAAGAATTCCTTTAAGGCATCATGTGGATCAATTGTCCTGTAGATTATTTGTCTTAAAAATCAAAAGATAAAACAATTTCTAAAAATTAAGGACTTCTGTAAATTTTTTTCTGGAGATGATATTTTGCTTAATTTATTTATCAATTTGAAAAAAGTTATTCATTGATTTTTCTTTTGGTAAACTATCCTAGTTTTGATTATTTTCTGGTGTTTTGATTCAGTGTTCTCCCTGAGCCTTCAACTCTTGAGTCTTGCACGTTCATTCTTTATCGATCTTTTGGTAATGTCTGGAATTCGCATTAAACTCTATTTTAGTTAAAACTGAAACAGAGAAATTACAAATTTTGGTTGTTTGAGCAATTTTTTATATTTAAATTAATGATATTGACAATTTAAATAATTGATTTAATAAAACCAATACTTGTGACTCATCTATTGGAAATTGACACCCTCCATTCCAAAAATAAGCGAACTTAAAAAAAAATATATTACTACAAGTGCCATTTATTTTAACATTATACCCCTAGATAACGTGGTCATTCATTGACAACCGATAAAAATTTCATGACATTAAGATATAAACAACGTGAGTAATTGCTACGTTCTTGTTAGTCTGTTTAATACTACGGTTAGAAAATGAATTTCAAACAAAGAGCTGCAATTTACTTCTGTTTTAAACTTGGTAAATCTTTTACTGAAACACATCAAACGCTGCAATCTGCGTATGGTGATGAATGTTTCTCTCGTACGCAAGTATACGAGTGGTTCAAAACGATTCCATAATTGACGATGAAAGACCAGGCCGTACAAAAACTGGATTATCGGAAGAAAACATTGAAAAAATGCGTGAATTTATCAAAAATAATAAAAAAAATCAAAGGTGAAATTGATTGAAATGGAATTAGGCATTCCTCAAACAACTGCATACCGCATTTTGGCCGACGTATTTTGTTTTCGTAAGGTTAATTCGCGGTTTGTTCCACACAAACTCATTGAAGACCAAAAAATGGCTTGAATTGATCATAGCAAAGACATCATTAAAAGTGCTCGGAAGGACCCAAACTTCTTGAAAACGAATGTTACCTGTGACGAGAAGTGGTGTTTTAGGTATGAACCCGAAACAAAGCGGCAGAGTGCTGAATAGAGATCGCCGGATGAGGGAAAACCGAAACAATCTCGTTTGGAAAAATCAAAAGTAAAGGTTTTGCTGATTTGCTTTTACGATTCCAAAGGAATTATTCACAAAGAGTTTGTTCCACCCGGTCAAACAATCACAGGAGACTTTTACTTAGATGTCATGAAGCGATTGATGGCAAGAATTCGTCGTGTTCGGCCAGAATATCGAGAAAACGGCAATTGAACTCTTGCATGATAATGCACCATCACATCGTTCAAGAGTTGTGACTGAATTTTTGGTCAAAAATCAGATTATTGCTTTGCAACATTCACCCTATTCACCTGATCTCGCTCCGTACGACTACTATCTGTTCCTCAAGCTTCATTTGACAATCAAGAGAAAGCTTCACGAGTCGGTTGAGGCCATCTAAAGTACGGTTACTGATGTCCCAAAGACCATTACCACAAAGGATATAGAGAAGTCCTTTGACAACTTGTTAGTGCGTGCAAATTTGTGTATCGATGCTGAAGGCGATTACATTGATTAATAAAAATAATTTCTTTCAAAATAAATATTGGTTGCCTTTTTTTTAAAAGTTCTGTTATTTTTGGAATGGAGGGGTATATTAGGTGTAGGCAAAATTTTAGTCCATTTTTTAAAAAAAACTAAATTTTATTAAAAAGGCAATATATTTATTTTTATACGACAGGTATTCAAAAAATCAGTCATCAAAATAATATCCATTATTGGAAATCACTTTTTGCCATCTTTCAGGTAAATGCCGAATCCCGGTACCATAAAAAGATATTGGTTTTGACGCAAGATAATTCTTGACAAAATCTCGTATCTGGTCGACATTTTTGAAACGTCATCTGGCTAATTCATGTTGCATTGAGCGAAACAAATGAAAATCAGTAAGAGCAAAGTCTGGAGAATAGGCCACGTGATGAAGACCTTCCCAGCCTAGCTGTAAAATTCTTTCCTGAGTATGTTTCGCTACATGAGGTCTGTCATTGTTATGTAACAGAACAATCTTATGCGACCATTGCCTGAAAAAGGTCTTTTTTTCTCGATTTGTTTAGCCAAAGGCAGCAATTGTTTGCTATAACGTTCCGCATTAATGGTTTCACCAGCTTGGAGGAGGTCATAATGAATGGGTTTTTTATATCCAACCATATGCAAAGGAGTACTTTTTTATTATGAATATTTGTTTTGACAACGGAAGTAGCTGGCATTGCAGGGTCCACCCACGAATGTTTGCGTTTTGGATTATTGTAACTAATCCATTTTTCATCTCCAGTGACGATTTTCCATAAAAAGTCTTTTTTATTTGTCTAGCAACAAGGGATTTGCATATTGTTAATCGACAAAATATTGCCCGGAAAGTTCGTGCGGAATCCACTTTCCAGCCTTCTGAATTTTTCCCATGTCATGTAATCGTCTCCCAACAGTTCTTTGATCAACGGCAAGTTGTTTAGCGAGTTCTTCTTGTGTCTGGGCTGTATTTTCATTCAACAGCTCTTCCAATTTAGCTGATTACAATATCTGTGGAACACCATTACATAACATCAAAATTTCCGTCCTTGAATTGACGATACCAGTATTTACATGTACTGCTGGAAACGGCATTATTACCAAGAAAGGAACATATTGATTTAAATGCCTTAGATGCATTTTTGCCTAGATTAAATTCATATCTTATGCAACACCGAACAATATGCAACACATATTGCAACTTATGCAACACAATTTTTCATCACTCATTTTGAAGACTGATATTTTGGTTTTTTATAAAATAACTTAAGTAAAAAAATTCAATATATTTATAAAATTTATTATATTGATTACCAATGTAAAATTTCGCTACTGTTATTTGATAATATTTGGATTAGTAAAACAACGATGAAAAAATTATTTAAAACTTATGCCTACACCTAATACATCTGAAGTACCAATTATTCTACAGAATTTTTTTTCTTGAAAAATTTTTAAAAGCGCGTTTTTTTAAACACGCATTGCAATAAAGAAAAATTAATTAAAAATAAAAAGAATTTAAAATTTAATTTCTAAAAATAAATGTAATGGAGTATTAAGTTCGGAAATTTACGTTTTTTTAATGAGTACTGATCAATAATCAAGACTGAATAATTTCATTAATTACCCTTATTTAATTATTCTGTTATATAATTAATATATTACTAATAGTAATAATAATTATTATGAATTTATATTCATTTTACATTTATAAATAAATTCTCATGAGAGCCGTACAATCGAGGGAGAAAAATTATTTTCAAATGAAAGAAATATTCGATTCAATGAAAGAAAAATTTTTAATTAGTATATGGAGCCTTGCTCAAGAAAACATAAGAAAAGAGATGAATTTAATTATTACGCTGAAAGACGCTGTGCCATTGTGGAATTCGAAAATTATGTTGGATTATTAGGGGGGTTTCCTTCGGTTTCACTTCACTGGTTCGACTGGTCCATCGAAAGTACACAGGACCTCTAAATAATATAATAAAAACATTTTTCACCTCATACACTAATGTTCGTTAGTCACATGTATATAGACAATTTATATAGACAATATATTTTATTTCTTTGTTTTAATTATTGTGAGACTAGTGCAGGTGGAACAAAATTAATGATGGAGATCAAATAGAAAATTAAATTTTTTATTTTAATTTATAATAATTATTTTTTTATTACTTTTATATATTTAAAGACTGCTTTTAATAGTCAGCCAATTAAAACAAAACCTAATTTCTCTGATCGTTGTTTAAATTAATAAATTTTTAGTGATTATGACAAGTTAAACTAAATAAATTGTTTTATTAAATCAAAATTTCGAAATTCATTTAGATAAAATAATTCTTCTCTTTGTTAAATTGAATTTTTTAAGGTAATTATTAAAACAAATTTAATTGCATTATTGATTAAATTTAATTATAACTTAAGTAATAATAGAAAATTGATAATATATTTTATTAGGGTTTATGGAAGAAAAAAGAGACCAATCTGAATTAAGAAAAATGTACTTAACGTTTTGTAAAAATGATTTAATTAAAAAAATAAAATGTAATTATATTAGACGCAAAATATCACTTTTTAATCGATATTCGTATAAGTATAAATGAAAATATAAATAATATAAAATTAATAATAATATAAATATAAGCTTCGAATATGAATGAATTTTTATTTTTGAAATTGTTAATATTTTAAAATATTATTATTTAAAAACATAAAATTATTTTATTTGTTTAGGTATTAAGGAATAATATTGTTTATACTTGTTGCCCAGAACCTTATTATGATGTCACTTTCGTTTTGTATTTGGAAAGGTAATTTTTTCTTTTAGTTATGATGATTTTTACATTAATAATTTTAACATATCTTTTTAATATATATTTCGACAACATTATTTTGAAATATTTTCGTAAATCTTCTAATTTTTAGTACCATTAATTCAGTGGGAAATCGGACATTTTCTCATTAGACTTAAGACAATAATTATTTTATTTATCTCAATTATTAGCTCCCCGTGAGATGTTACGGAATTTAGAGAACATTTGATATCATTATGTTTTAATTTATTATTATTTTAAATTTCATTGATTATTTAAAATAAATCGATAATATTATTTATTTATATTTTGTAAATATAATTATTTTCAATTTATTATGTATATTCTTCACCTGTAACATATAATTATTTAAAATATGATAATATATAAATAAATAATATAATTATTATTTACAGTCCATTTCATAAATTAAAATTCATTGTTTTATTATTGACAATATTGATTTTATAAGAAAGTGTGGATGAAATAGAAGTAGTTACATGTAATGAAAGAAAGAAAAGAATTTCTGTGGACAAACCTTTTTGAACAAATAAAACGTTTACACAAAATAAAAAGGAACTGCAAGAAATCACCTCGTTAAGTAAAAATACACTTAACACAACTATATGAAAAATTGAAGAAAAGTGAGCATAAGAGAGATATGATATATGAAAACCTTTTTACAATGCAGGAAGGAAAACAATTAATAAAGATGCCGTACATTGTGAAATACTTGAAATTATGGGGAGTGACAATTTACATACTGAAATTGGATGTGAAGAAAATCTCTCCGTGAATCTTTCTACTTCGCAGATATGTAGATAAATAAAACCAGTGGGATTAAAAAGGACTATTGAACCAAAACTTTTAACTCATTTTTGTAAAAGCTGGAATTATACTTATACACATTATATTATATTATGTCATATATTATTCAACAGACGTATCTTCAATGTCTGTTAATATTAAATATAATCCAGTAGCCAAATATGAGTCAGAAGTGATGAGTATACAGGGTGTGCCAGAAAAATCCGGACAAAAAAACTTTATACCAACAAATATATATATTTGGATTGAAAATATGTTCCGTACTTCTTTTGCTCGATATAATCACCTTCTCTTTCTATGACCTTCAAGATTCTCTGCCTGAAGCGCATGCATGCCTTCTTTATATGGACATGGTTCAATTGAGCAAATGCTTCTGTAATGGAATTCTGTAGATATGTCAGATTAGGGTGTTTCGACTTGTTAGTAACCCTTTCAAGAACACTCCATACATAATAATCCATAGGGTTTAAATCTGGACTATTTGGGGGCCATAATTCCTTGCTCCAGTACATGTCAACATTATCGGACAGCCAGTTTTGAACTAAATAACTTGTATGAGCATGCGTTCAGTCTTGTTGAAAGATGTACGATCTTTCAGAAGCAACGGTTTCCGTTGTATTCAGAATCTGTATGTAGACTTCCTTGGTGATAGTTTCACCCATTTTCAAGTGTGGGGACATGACATCATCCTCACCGGAGATGACGCCTATTAATCGTGACTCTTCGATAATATTCCAAGCCTGATTTTTGTAAACTTGCCATTTTGAAATTGTGTGCAATTTACAGACAAATATAGCATGTTTAAACAAATGTTAACTCGCATAATTAAAAATCAAGCATAATTATAAATGTTTCCAAAGAGAAAGGAGATATTATTATTATTAGAACTAATTTTAGTCAAAATTTAATTTTTTCGACTAATTCGAGAATTACAAAAGTTTTCATAACTTTATTTTTATCCAATAATAAAACAAAGTGCAAAAATTCGAGAAAATTAATGCATTAATCTCAAAAAATGCCAAAAATGGGATTAAAATAATTAAAATGAAAAATGTTTATTCCAGTTTTCTTTCTCGAGGAATAATCTCAGATTTTCCAAAGAAAAATAAAACAAAATTTCTCAATAACAAAAACTGAAAAATGTAAATTTCATTATTTCTCGTTGATCTGTGAGAGAAATTCGAATTCTCCTTCAGAATTATTATTATCGTCTTGACTGACAGAATTTCCTAAATCGCTTCCTTGACAGAGCGGGGCAAACTTTATTTTATATTTTTAATGCTTTCATTCGTCTCTCCCTTTCTCTTGCATGTTTCGCTTTAGTTTTGTACGTTGTTTTACAATTTGAGGAATTAAAAGAGATATTTTAATTATTCAGCGAATGCATTTAAAAATTACATTTTCGTTAATTAAAAAATATTATTGAACATTTTTGTCTCATAGGAAAACTAAATGTCTGAAAAGATTAATAATAATAATAATAATAATAA
>JBBMKC010215350.1:0-12661 GCA_037834085.1 Bipalium vagum | reverse complement strand
TTGATTTTCTGGCAGATTGATTTTTTACTAAAATAATAATAAATGTTTAAAATTCATGATTTTTATAGGTGTACTCAAACTTTTGCACGGGGGTGTACATAACTGTTATTATCCGATGTCAAGTTTTCCAAGATCATTGGAACTTCCGTCATATCCTTATTACTGTCTGATGTATTAGTTTTGTAAATCAATTCATCTTCAGTTCCATCCAAAACATTACTTATGCCACACTTTATGAAAGACTTGATAAACACATACTGCTTTATTTCATCGCGGGACTTGATCACCCAGTTGCAGACATCATTAATTCTTGATTTCTTTATTCTTCCTGTTGGCATAAAGTTAAACTGAGCATCTTGTATCTGTTTTTCCCATTGCTCTAGTATCAGAAACTTGAATGGCTTGTAAATGAATACATCCACAGGCTGCATCTGACTTGAAAGACCAACAAGGATCACTATTAATTTGTTTCTAGAAGTTGGCAGCTAACTTCTTTAACTTCTCAGTTATATGTGCACGAATGGGAATTAGGAAACAATTTAGGATTAAGTGCATAAAAATGGAATTGGCATTCCCAATTAAGAATACTGATCTGCGATTTAGTATTTTTTGATCATTATAAGAGGCACTGGAGTCTTAAATGGGTGGCCACAAAAAACGAGTTATCAAATTTTTGTTTTGGTTGAAATTTATTGATTTGGGACGTCAGAAGAAATTCTGAAAACTCATATTTAATGGAGTTACGAAGTCTCCAAAGTTAAAATACATAAGAAATTTAAGAAATTTAAAAAGAAGAATTAAGTACATTTGAGAAGATAAGAATAAGTTCAAATTGACAAAAGTGAAAAGGTCAGTAAAGTTTACGAGCTAAGGGTTTTCATATTAATTTAATAGCCTAACACATTTAAGTTACATGAGGGTTGAAGTAAAATTGAAAATTGGATTAAATTTACGTGGAAAATTACAGTTGAAAATAATAATTGGGAGTCAAAGTGGGCCGAATGGAAGATTACCAAATCAGTTGATAATCTTTAATCAGTTCGCTTAACGAACAAACCAATATAATATTTGGAATGAGACAAAATAGTAACACAATTAATTTTAAATTGTTTAATATTTAAAGTCCTACGTAATTAAAGTTACCAAATTTAATTTTAGATTTTGCATCTAAATTACCATCGCGTTTTCTTCAAATGTTTTTATCTATCTTAAGTTAGTATGAAAGCTAATATTTTAAATATTTTATTATGTGAAATAATTTTAATATTTTTTTCTATTTCTTATTTCTAAAGTCTTACCTTAGAAACACTACTTAATAAAAAGAAGTGTCCGGATTGTCAAATTCTTTTCTTATGCTTATTAATTTATAAAAAAAATTATTTAAAAAGACGTATTTATTTTATTTATCCTTCAGTTCTATTGTTTCTCTTCCTGCTGAATCTAATTTTAAATAGTGGACCTCATTCGATCTCACTACAGTACTTTGCTTTTGTTTTAAATAATTATTTTAATCATTTTTTAGTAAACTTAATTTAAAAAATAATACTAGTATTTTTAATTGAAAATAAGTTGTTATTATGTATGAATAAAATACGTGTTGTAGATGATCCAACATTTATTTAAAATGGAAGATAATTAAACATGACATTGTGAAAATCCAATTTGTTACATTAGAGTAAGCTACGATTATTTTTATATCGAAACAGATACAAATGCAATTATAACTTTGATATACAGCCATGAAATGGAATTAAATGCATAAATAAACCCAGAAATTACTGAAATAGAAAAAATAATTTCATAAATTAAAAAAATGTTGAAAGGTACTTAACATTTGAAACATTAAAACAAATTTGATCTAGCTGCAGCTAAAACAACCTAAATAACGAAAGAAATTATTCAGTAAAGTTATATATATTCCATCTCTTTTATATCTTGTTTCTATTAGGTCGGTGGCAAAATAATTTCCGATTTTAACAATCTACTTTAAACTTAAATACTAGTAAGTCAGGTCTAAGCAAATTTTATTAGTCAAACTAAGAGCCAATAAAGTCAACAGACACTTGTTAACAGGAAATAATGTTTTGATGTTGGTAATAAAATTATAGTTTAAATTATATATTTTTATATAAATGTGTAGCTGTTATTGGATTTAAAAAGATTTCTAAATAATCACATTTTTCCTTGTTAAATCTTGATGAAAAATATTGTTTGTATAAATTAAAATAACCCGTCTTTTTAATAATAGCTTTATTTGATAATTAATATATAATAAAAATTAATTTAAAAAAAGGTTGTAATACTTTTCAACTTCTAAATCTATAAAAATTATAATGTTTGTTATGGTCATATTATTTAGGTATCATTTTATTATTATTAAGTTTTACAAATCTTATTAACTTATAGCATCTTTATCTAAAAGCAATAAAGTAAAATAAATAATTTCGGTAATAACTCTCAAAAAGATGAGTTAGAGATTTTAAGTTTAGAGTTAACCTTACTCGACTTAACCTACTAAAAACCTTCGATCACTTAGGAGTTACGACAATAAGTATTCTTGTATTCTAGTAAGAGATTTTTCATTGGTGTAAAAGACCATAAATTAAATTTGCAAAGAATAAAAATTTCCGCTTAGATATAAGTGTATTTTATTTATCATCTATTTATCGTAATGCTTGGGAATGTAAACATGAGGTTGATTTAGACGATTTTGATTTATTCTGTAGAAAAATTATTATTATTAATACAAATGTAATACTTATCATAGTCTATTCTTTTTACTTATTATTAGATTACAATAATAATATATTGCTTCCAAATGGGGAGTTATGAAAAATGTTCAGTAGAGAGGAAATGAGATAATTAAAAAGTATTTTTAATACTAAAATGTAAATAATGGTAAGCGTAGTGAAAATTTTCATTATTAAACTACTTGTAGAACCGTTGACCAAAATCTGAGATGGGAACAGATGAAACTTAAGAATGAGACCATATTTGAAAGTAGAAAAAGAATTAGGTAGTGGTTTGTTGTAAATGAGGTAAGTCCTTACTATCCTTCCTTTGTACTCGCCCACTGTTTAAACAAGAAAACATTCTGATGACTGACTAACGACTCGGTTTCCATGTGCACTCTTACTCAAAAATAACGTATCCTGGGGATAGCTTTTTCTGTACATGATCGATCATCATCTTTGAATCAGACCCCATCCACCAATTTGAAGTCACTGACTCTATTATTGAAAATCAGTGAGTCATCGAGGTCGTACTTCTATATTATTATTATCCATTCTTATGTTAAATCAAAATATTTTAAATATAGTTCATAACCATAATGTGAATATAATAAAATTTCTAATTTGAAAATAATATAATATTATAAAATTTTGAATACTTTTGAGATAAAATATTGGTTGAAATTACCTATAACTGGCTAAAATTTAATTTAAAATTTTTATCTTTAAAAATTTTATTTAATTATTAAAATTCATTTTAGTAAGTTATTAATTTACATTAGTTAATTTAGTTCTTAATTTTTAACTATTTAATTAATTATTCTGGGACGATATTTAATGATTTAAAACAAAAATGACAGCTATAAGGAATTTATTACAAATATTTAATAATTTTTGTAATGAATCTTTGTACATATTAAAATTTATAATTATTTTTGTTTAAAATTTAATGATTTATTAAAGCTACTTTTGATAAAATTTATTGCTTAAATATGTAAGTAGTATTAAAAGGTCCAAACAAGATTATCAAGGAGTGATGGTATTATTCTTTATCTTAATTAAGTTATTAAAAATTCAAGGTAAATTAATAATATTTTATTTATATATTTATTGGTAAATTCATCTTTAATCAAAATATAAGACCAGTATATTTTATAAATAATATATAATTTAGCTAAAATAAACATCTTTTAAACTTACATAAAATTTAATATTTTGAAAGACATTATTGTTCTTTTTCAGGAATATAAAATTTATTTCAAATGTTTTCAAGAAATTTTTATTAGTTTGTTTTAAATATTTCAAATAATGGACACGTGAAATTTTAAAATTTTTAATTTTACGAACAAAGTTATTTTGTGACTACCATGTTATTTTATAATTATTATTATATTAAATTTTGAACTATTCAACATAATAGTTATTAATAAATTATATGATAATTTTAAAAACAGACATTTATTATTAATGAGAACCTAAATATTTCATATGAAGTATTTATTGTTTTATATAGAAGATTGTAAATGTTGTTTGTGGATTTTCATTAACCTATTATTTTATTAATGATATTTTATTATTTCAGAACATGTGGACATTTGCGAGAAGTAATAAAAATGATATAATAAAAAATCTTATTGTTTCAATCGCATCTCTGGTTTTTGGGTTGATAGTGATCACATTTGTGATCAATTGTAATTTCAAGTCTTACGAAAGTGAAAATTATCATAAACACCGTCTAGTTATAATAGTGCTAGATGCACTTAGACACGATTATCTTGACATCGCTAAGGAACGCAATATTCAGTTACCGAACCTGCAAAAAATGGCTACTAAGGGTACTAGAGTTATGAAAATGACCCCTGTCTTTCCGTCTGTAACAATGCCAAATCACCAGACTTTAATTACAGGACTTTATTCACCTTACCATGGAATAACACATAATAAATTCAACGATTCCAGCTTCAACTATGAGATGTTTCGAATGGCTAACCAAACGTCTCTGAACGAAAAACGATGGTTTCTCGGATATCCAGATCCAATTTGGGTCACTTGTGAAAAAGTCCACAATTGTAAGTCAGCATCCATGTTATGGCCAAATACGGATGCAGAGTTTAATGGGTATTTCCCATCACAGAGAATAGATCAGTATTCTATTCTCAATCATATACCGAATATTTATCCATATGATAGAAGAGTTGACATCATGTTGCGTTGGATAAAAAATGATTTGATTGATTTCGGAATGCTTTACTTCGATGAACCGGATGTCACTTCTCACAAATTCGGTCCCTTTCATAAAAAAACTCTGAAAAAAGTTGCTGAAATGGATGGATGGGTTGGGCGTTTTATTGACGGAATAGAAACAGCTGGACTAAGTGATAAGGTCGATATCATTCTCACCGCTGACCATGGAATGACCAATTTGAGTCGGGACAGAGTCATCAATATTGACCAATTCGTTCCCCCCGACATTTACAAGTCCACGTACGACTATCCAGTTGGTATTATCTATCCAAACCCAGGTTAGCCAAAGTTGTATTCTTTGTTAATTCGGGGACATAATCACCTGTTTGCAAAAAAATCGAATTAGAATGAGCTAAACAGTTTCGAAGGATGGAAAGAATTTCGAGTTGTGAATCTGTAGTTTAATTTTTGTGAGATGGTTTAAAAATAACCCGCCATTCTAAGAATGAAAAATTGATGGTTTATCTTGTTCCTATTGTTTTTAGCTATTCTGTCAATAGCAGTGACCTTAGTTTATGTAACAGCATTTCGATCGTAGGGTTCAACTAAATATTCGGAAGTAATCGCCCAGATAAATCTTGGTTTTGCTAAATAAGATTTCTTTTACTTCATATCACTTTTCACAAGACAAAACTTATTTGTTAACAAGCCTCATTTACAAAGTAGTAATAAAAAAAATTTATGAATTAATTATTAATTAAAACAATTTATGTTAATTAACTAATGGTTTAAACGAAATATGAAAATCATTATAGATTTGATGACAAGTTTTAGAATATCGATTTTATTCTTTGTTCGGTATGGATACATGAAGGATATAAGGTATCTGAAAGACAAGGCATATTTTAGACATAACGTTGACAAAGTGCTGGTGTGTATTTAAATGCATCACAAATTGAATAATTTTTAATCTAAATATTAGCATAATCAAATTCATTTTGTTTATATGCACTAAATAAAAAGGCTTTTATTTAATTCTCACCTTTGTTCTATTTTCGAATCTGAAATGTATTACTTTATGTATTTATTTGAGACACTATATTGTATACAAGTTCCAAAGAGATACAATATAATTTCGGAAACCGAAAAATTTTGTCGATGGACTGGTTAAAATACAGATTCGTAAAGTTCAACAATAGTTTACTCTTTTTTATTTTAATACTTCGACTTTATTTTAATAAATCAGACATTGGTCCATCACTTTCAACTATTCCCGTGAATGGAATATTGTTAAATGAAAAATCATTAATGATTTCGTTGAAAATACATTAAAACAAATTTTCGGCTCAACAAGCGAGGAATTTCATTTAAATGAGATTGAATTATCACCTAAAGATGGTTTATGGTGGTGGATTATCGTTGATTTTATTTTAAAGAAAAAAGCATTAGTTTTTGTTTCTGGAATTTAATAAAACTTTTCCATATAGGACAAAGAATGGTACCAACAAGGGATCCCACAACTAGCAGATAGATGGCTTAAAACTTTTGATTCAAATGGACTTTACTTAAAAACAATATCATTTTGTTTTTATTATTTTAAATAATAAGCGAAATTGCTTTTGAATCACCCTAATAAAGTACGACAGTATTCTTTTTTTAATCTAATATTAACTATTGATTATGAACCAAACCAAACGTGTCATATTTTGATTAAAAATAATCACTTTAACAGGAAAAGTAGTCATTAATGCTACTTTAGACTTCTGGAGTACGGAATTAGCGATTTATTGTAAATCAATAATTTTTCACTATTGTAAAAATGCAGTCAAATTGATAAAGGAAAACGAGAATAGAAAAATTGGCTAATAAATAATATCATTGTTCAGGAAAGGAGAAAGAGGTTTATGAACGGTACAAAAACGCAAGCACGCACATTAAAGTGTATTGGAGAACGGAATTGCCTGATATTTACAATTACAAAGACAATGAAAGAAGAATATCTCCAATTGTGACAATTGTTGATCTTGGGTGGGTCGTGAACAGCAGTCATAAAATTTTCAAATTTAAAGAGGGTAAATAATTTTTAATTTTAAATGAATATCGATTTACACTCGTGTGAAAAATTGTTTGCAATCTAAAAGGGAATCGAACCATTTCTTAAAATGTGTCATGAGCGGACTTGCTTAATGTGAACACATAAATAATAATTTTTCAGTTAAATATTAAAATCGTTTATGTTGCTCAAAAGTGTTAATATCAAATTTTAATGTCAAAAGTGCTGTTCTGATGGCTACAGTGACATCGAATTGACTGCGATCACAGAAATTAAGATGAACAAATTGGTGGGGTTGATCTTCAGATGAATTTTAAAAAATGATATTTTCTGTGATCATAATTTTGATAGATGGTCAATCGTTAATATCACAATTCATTGGCGAATATTATGTCAAAAAAGGAAATTGCGAAATCCTACTTAATCATATTGATAAGGGTCCTTGTTTTCTTGAAAATTTGATATGATAAGAATCATTTTTATTTCAATGGATTTTTGTAGACGACTACGATCATGGAAGTCTCCAAAGAAAAAATTTCAAGAGTGAGACTTTCAGCTTAGATAAGCTTTAAAAAATGTTTTCATAATAAAATCGTAAGAGCGAGTTCTTCGCCTATGAGATGAAACCATAGAAACTGTAAAACAAATCAATATTATTTATTTTAAATAATACATGAACTTTTTTTTTTGATTTTTTTACTATAATATTAAAAAATAATTTCTTGTAATATTAATTATTGAAATTTATTGGGATTAATGAACGATTTCACGTATTGGGGAATTATCAATCAATGTTAAGTTTAACATTTATAGATTTATAATTCTGAAACACTCCTTTTTAAACTCTGAAACAAGTACATCTTATCTTTTGAATTTAAAGGAAGTCATGGGTATTACGAGGAAGAAGATGACATGAAAGCCACTTTACTTGCTGTGGGTCCTTCATTTCGAAATACCGTTATTAAAAGTGCAAAACATGTCGATTTATATCCATTAATGGCCCATTTACTCGGATTAAAGGCAAATCCGAACAATGGATCCTTTTCTGCATTATCTTCAATGTTAACATCCTCGGCAATGTCGTTTCATCCGAGAGAAAGTGAGTAAAAATGATTTTCTTCAAAAATATTATTCCTTAAATTCAGATCGATGGAGCTATGTTAAATTTACGATTTTCATTACGTTCGTTGTTTCAATTTATCTAATCTGTTACATTGTATATATAATCTTTCTGTTATATAATTTTTTATGTGGACAATCTACACATATTGAGGGCACATTTTCACCAGAATGATCGGTGTCTATTTCATGCCAATTTTACTTGAATATGGTTTATTCAGACAACATATTTGTATTTTTATATGCTTCCAAGAATTATGGTATATTTGCACAAGACGGACATGGGTTTTTATTTTTTATATTTTCAGAGGTTTTAATAAATGGGATTTTTTTTCGTGTTATTTTCGATACAATTTATGATAATTTTATTTATTTATTTAAAAGAGTAAGCCCTTGATGAAGTGGTTTAACTCAATCATTTCAACAAAGATTTTAAAATTTTTGCTGAATAGCTACGAAACACGATACTTCATTACAAAGAGGAAATTACTAGCTATTAATTATTTCTTGAGCCATTTTAAAGATTTCAAAAATAAAAAAACTAACTTATAAAAAAGAATTCAAGCATTGATAACGGAAAATTGTCGCGGATAAAACATTCTAAATTTGATGTACATTTTGTTTATTATTTTCATTAAGCGTCTTAGATTGTTTTTGGATACAAACAAATCGAATTATTATTCAATGAGATTTCTTTAAGTCAAGATTTGGTAAAATAGCTGAAATGGTTTCATTAATGTTAAAACATCTTTAGAAAAATCATTCAAATAGATATGATAAGAACTGAATTTTATATATTTGCATCAATTTTAGACATTTCTTAATACTAGAACAAACGGCAATAATTCATTGTTGCGATAGATAATACTTACTGTCAAATATATTAATGATGGTTTCCTTCTATAAAGTAAAGCACCAATAAATGATGAGTAAACGTTCGACAGAATCAGATAATATTGAACACTTACTCACAAACAGACAGGCAAAATCTAGATTTTGATCAAATGATCCCTCCTTCCATTACTCACCACACACGAACCGACGCCGGACACAGAAACATGTTTAAAAGGATCCGTTTTGCTGCTGGACCACACTACCAAACCTGCTCACAAATGAATAATCTACCAAGACACTAGCTCTGAATTTAAATTTCAATTTTTAAAAATACCCATTCATTTACGATAATAAAAATTCGTGTTCACTGGAAATACTATGGAGAAAATTCGAAAAAATCATGCCGGTAATTTATCATTTTTTCCTCTCACACAGTCAAAAATAGCCTTCACTTACAAATGAATCATAAGTCTTTGCCCATTAAAATTTTAAAATTAACAATATTTACATTCAATCAAAATCTATTTATTTGTAATTCAATGCATCTGCGGGTGTATTCTCGTCTTCTAGAGAACAGTTCTATCCGGCTTATTATTATTATCAGGTGCCTTTGGTTATCTCAACAAAGCTAACATCAGCAAGTATTTAAATAAAAGTATTTCAAATCAAACTTCTAATTTAAGCTATAATAATAATAATAATAATAATAATAATAATAATAATAATAATAATAATAATAATAATAATAATAATAATAACAATTGGTTTATTAAGGAATGAGATATTGATAAGACCCGGTTAATTAATGATTGACTGGCGATTAATAAGGATAATGTGATTCGTTTTAATGTCTGTTTCTGGTGTTCATGTACCGTGTACAGGTACAAAAGTTCTACTACATAAAGAAAATAACATTTTCTCTAACTGAAAATATCGATTTTGGGAAAGAAGTTTCCTCTCACTGTAGTCAACGTTACCTTCATTCAATTTTATAAAATTAATGACTTATAATTTAAAGAAATTGGGAAAATAAACAAATTCTATGACTGATTTGGAAATTTTAGTCTACCAAAATTCAAATTTCAAAGACAGTCATGAACCCATAAGATTTTTAAGGACAAAACAATTGATTGCTCATGTTGCAATGCATCAACTTGAAAAAATCGAAACGAAGAAATCGACATGAGAAAATTTTTTGTCAACAATCAATTTATTTAATCAAAATATGCTTTGTTAACATATGCTAATTTACGATCTATAGGATAGGACATTTTAAAAAAAAATTATTAGGTAAAATTAATAATTTTAATTTTCAAACATTTTATCAAATCTTGAGATTTTAATATTGTCACGTTTTAAAAATGTTTTCATAGGAGTAAAAATTGCACTGACTCCTCATTTGGATTTATTAACATGTTCTTTTAACTTTGAAATAAATTAAGCACAATAACCTTTACAAATCAAAATAATAATAATATTATTATTAAAGAGACATTGGAAATATTTATTTATCTCAAACAAATCTTTAAATTTCCATAAAGTTTTTTAAGATTTTTTCTGTAATTTTTCAATTTCTTTCTGAAAATTAGATTCAATGTCAATCAATTTTGCGTCTATTTCATCATTAACTTTTGGCAATATGTTACAACATTCCTCTTTCATAATCCGACTAATGGTGTCCAAAGAGAGATTCGAAAATTTTTCCAATTCCACCTGTAAATCGATTTCATTCTCTATTTCGCTATAAAGTTCGGCAATTTTGGCCGATTGAGAACGAGCTGAGCCATCTGGTGCAAAGCATTTGTCAAAGCATTCCGAATCCAATGCCTCGCATAGAGGAGCCGGATAAGGAGTCGTGTGCTGTGGAATGGTCTCAACAGTCAAATCCAGCCCCAGAACTGTGGAAGATTGGTGATAAGAGAATACGTATTCCATCAGTCTATGATGTTGAACGAATCCCGTGAAGATAAAATCGTTCAATGTTTTTATCTCATCAGCCTTTAGAGATGAAAGGTGTTTGTTATAAGGGCTATGTTTTTGTTCTTCTTCACCAATCACCATATTTCTCAGTTCAAGGATATTATTTTTCAAACTTATATTACTGCTCCTGATGTTATCGAATAGATAATGGACAGCAGCAAACAGCAAAGAAAATTTAGCAGTATCTAATAGAAAAGTTTCTCTCAACCAAATTACTAGCTGCACATAAAAGTCAGCTATGATGGCTGATTTTAAATCAGTGTCAGGGGATTCTAATTTAAAATTAGTGATTATAATATCCTCTATGTCCGTGACATTTGTGGATTCTAATAAATTTGTGCATATGTGCTCACTGAGAAGATTAAACGAGTTAGGTGGTGCTTTTTTACTTTCTGGCACTGAACTTTTTGAAACATTTCTAGAACTGGATTTTGGACTTTTTGTTCTAAAAATATTTTAAATTATTTTTCATTGAAATTTCTCTATTTCATATATATTTATATTTCAAATACTTACTTAGATGTCATAATTTTATGTTACCACGGATATAGTCAATATAGTTAATTTAAACAATAAATGATGATAATATAACAATTTAGATAATACTACTTTATAACTGTAAATATTAAAATGTAATTAATATTAGTAAAGAAATTTTAGTGCCAATTTATAATTTTCTAAATATTTATGAAAAATAACAAAACAAATGAAAATCAATAAATTATTATAAAAAACAAAATGAAAATGAAAATAGTTGTCCCCAATGATTAGTAAGATAATTTAAAAATATTTTAACAATAAAAGAAAACAAATAATATTTATTAAAAAATTATATTCTTTAAGAAGATTAAATTATAAATTACAGTTTCAGTAAGATTTGGTCTGAAATTTTGCTTCTGACTGGAAGGGAAAAAAGATCATTGTAGGTCTGAGTGTTGATAAAGTTAAATTCTTTTGAGTTTCAATAAATCAAATAAATGGAAATTAAAATAAAAGTTCTTAGAAATAATTAAATACGGAGATTCAGAGATCAATATGTCACCGATGGAATGATAGTGGAGCCAGTGAATCCACGGTGTTGCTGGATTTTGGATTGTGACTCCAAAACTGTTTTTCGGTTTGGAAAATATGTTCATGTCAAAGTCCGCTTCTAAATAATCTGCTTATAGTCAGAACCTGAATGGAATCACAGTGTGTCAACTTTACATATCAGGTTTTATTTTCAACACGGTGTTGGTAGGATGCTCAACCTGATTCTCTTTAATAACATCCCAAAGAGATGCTATCGCATAGCAGTACATTGCTCAACTTTATGTATAAGTATTATTCAACACAGACTTGATGTTATTAACTGATCTTAAGAAATAAATTAACGTACCAATCTACATCGTTAATAGTGTTTGGGTTTTGAAAAAAAATAATAAATTCTAATTAATAATAATAATAACAATAAAATTAATAATAATACGTTTTCGATGATAATAATAAAAATTTTTAATTAATAATAATTGTAAGGAGTTTAGATGACAAATGAATGGGGGACGTAGCTCAGCGGTAGAGCAGTCCTTGCGCATGTGAAAGGTCCCGGGTTTGAATCCCGGTGTCTCCAATTTATTTGAACCTAACAATAATAATAATAATAATAATTTTTAAATAATATTAATAAGAATATTTTAAAATAATTTTTCTAAGGATAAAATATTTTTTTGTGTCATTAGTATAATGACAAAATCCCGCCGTGGGGATTATTTTTTTGATC